>BLKM01001934.1:0-23632 GCA_013340265.1 Coptotermes formosanus
CCAAGGACTACACAACCCCACCCACTAGCTACATATTAGCCAAGACATAATTTAGAACCACCAGACCGACCAGAATTTAGTTGCTCGCAGCTTGGACGCAGATCACAGAGTGAGAATGGCAGGGAAAACTTGGACGAAGGAAAACTCAGGATGACAGGTTGCACGTTGGAAGTAGGGGTGGGAAACAGAAAGGAAAACTGGTAGGTAAGGAAGATGGGTGGTAGATATGCTGACGTGGAGTGTAAACAAAAAAGCTATGCCGTAACATGGCACAACACTAAACAAAAATAATGCAAGTTTCCTTTTCTTCTTCATTGCTATCTGTTTTGTGGCAGTTAGTTTATGATACAAAAACAGTGTAAATTTGTAAAGAGTTAAGAAGAAGTTAGGGAAGGAATTTATGATGCCTGTTCTGCTACAAATAAAAAAAGTATCTTCACCACAGGAGTACACTTTTTGAAGATCTCTTATTACACCAAATTTAAAGACTCTATGCTAGTGTTATACTAGTGTCTGTTTTGCTTCAGAAGTTTTGCCAGACATTGTGGTAGAATAATTGGAAATAAGAGGTTGGAAGTCACAAAGGTGGGTTTGCATATCACATTCAAAGCAAGTGTCATGAAAATCCTTTAATTGATTAAGAAATGGAGACGCATCACAAAACCTGGTAAGTTGATGAACTAAGTAACTAGTGGGGCATATGATGGTCTTGTTCTTATTGCAGGAGAGTACAGTTGCCTCAAGGTGGACCTGGTCTTCAAGCGAGAATTCAGCTACTACCTGATCCAGATATATATCCCCTGCTGTATGCTGGTCATTGTATCATGGGTCTCCTTCTGGCTCGATCAGGATGCCATTCCCGCACGAGTGTCCCTTGGAGTGACCACACTCCTCACCATGGCGACCCAAACCTCGGGGATAAACGCCGCACTCCCGCCCGTTTCCTACACTAAGGCTATCGATGTTTGGACTGGTGTCTGCCTCACATTTGCATTTGGAGCTCTGCTAGAGTTTGCTTTAGTTAACTACGCAACAAGATGTGATATGCACAGTGAAAACGTGAAGAAACAGAGACACCAGTCTGAACTGGAACATGCTGCATCTCTGGAGGCAGCAGCTGACCTCCTGCAGGATGGTGCTAACAACTTTGCTATGGTGAGATTCCTGACACCAGGAGTGACGAAACTGATTTGTTCCTTTTCTAGTTTTGTATGCTTTAACTAATCATGTTGGTCCTGTTGTTCCATCGTTGCTTCTCACTGACCTTCTTCAAGGAGCCCGAGTTTCATGGCAATTGCTCACTGTCATCATATGCTGCTCCCACATTCCATAGTACCTCAACTTGGGCACAAATATCCCATAAACTTGTGGCTATTTTAGTGAAAAGCAAATTCTCAGAAGTACTGCAGTATCTCAAGACACATAAAATATGTTTACAGTGTTCTTCACACATATTCTTTATGCGAGATTGAGGTTCTGACAGCGATGCTGCTAATGATACGAGTCTTCTGTGATGTGATACTGTGTTGTGTGGCAGGTGGATCCTGACTTTTTGAAGGCACTACAATCTTTTGAAATGCCAAGAACTACTCATCCAGTAACACATCATCACATTTTGGAAGACTTCCATCTTCATACTTCTTTATATTTTTGTTTGTATAATATTTGGGGTTGTTCATTGTGGTTTAGAAGAAAGTTTCTCATAACTGAATATGTTAGGAGCAACTCATTTAATTATTATTAAACAGAATAAGATTAAAGCCTGCTCTGAACATAGGGACTGTGAAATGTACTGAGGCAGCAAGAATTTAACAAAAGAGAAAAAGAGCCTGTAAGGTGACAAAACAGGACAGCAAGAATTTCTGTGCCGTTTTGTAAAAGCTTATGTTTCTAGTTGGAAGACATTTGAATTCTGATTATTTTGTGTAAGCATACTAAGCAGGCCTTAATGTTAGGGTTGAGAAACATTTACGTAATTAACCACAAGGAGTAATTTTTACTGTGTCCCTGAGCACAGCAACCATCACAGAAAAATCATCATGTGAGAAGCCAGCATCATCTAGGATTTGGAGTTTGTTTTCTCTTGCAGTCCAGCTTACTGTCTTTCGTTCAACAGTCTCAAAATGCTGACATCTGTCTTCTAAGAAGGCTTTGCACCTTCTGAAAATATTTCGTAACAGCACTCTTCCTGAAATATTAGCAGTTTCTCTTTGACTGTTGTCTTTCAATTCTTGAAAGAAAAAATGCAGATTGTTCACATGAACTCTACATCTTAATGTTCCATGCAAATACTAATCACATAGATTCATATCTGGAAGTTTGGTATCACAGTACCTGACTTATCAACCATTTGCTGGGGACCTCTTCTGAGGCAGTCACTATAAAATTGCTCTCTGGTCCATGGCGTGACCCTGTACGAAGTGACATATCTTTCTCCTTTTGTTAATTCCCTGAAGAATGGCGTCATAATCAATTGAATGTAGCAGTCAGAGGTTATTGTTTCTGTGGGCTCTGAGACTGTTTGCACACTCAGTGCACACTAGACTCTTGGCTTTAACTTTATGGAAGGTAACTGCATTAACTGCATGGAAATTTTTGAAACACCAGTGTCTTATTCTGACTGTTTACATTCCTATTTCATGTACACCTTGCCTCACCTGACAAAAACGCAAGCTTGTGTTTTTCCCTTTTCCAGGACTGAAAGTGTCATTCATAAATTTCCACTATTCTGTACATTGTTTCTTTATGTGACACTGTTGACACAATATTTTTCACAAACTTTTGGTGACTTTTTTCCATGATGCATTTTGACAGAAGTATTTCAAATGAACAGTTTGCTCAATTGGATACTCTTTTCTTGCACACTGAGACCTCCTGCACTCCAGCTGCCTGGCTCATTTTCCCAAAAATGACACTGCAGTGAACATGTGGGCAGGCTTGCCTGGGTAATCTGTTGCCATGTTTTCCTACATTTAGCGACACAGTAAATCTAGCTCTATGGAATCATTCATCCAGCCATGCTGTACCTTAGGTAGCTCATGAAAAGCTTCCCTTGAGAGTGGCCCAGGTTCGTTTTCAGGGCAATCTAAATTCTATGAAATTTATATTATCACACCCATGTCCACTTGAGTTAGTAGTGCAGTGGAATTCAATGTCACTGAACTTCTGCTGCTGCCACCACCACCGCCGCCGCCGCTGCTGCCACCGCTTCCTGGGAAAAGCAGCTGAGCTGTGATGCTTACCTCCATTTTTTACCCAGATTAACAGTCACATGAAATATCTCTCCAGTCTGCCTTTATGGCATGCAGAAGACAACTTTTTTTTTTTTAAATTATTAGGGTACAGAAATCAGGGTCACTGTGATTTAGACATGCAACTTTGTTGGGGAGACATTTACAATGACAAATAGTTGTTACTCAAGAGGAAAGAGATTTTTTCCCCCAAAACTTTGACAGTAGCTAGTTTTCGTAACAACTCCATTTCCAAAGCCAACACCTGCACGATACATAAACATGCTTTACTTACTGAGACGTGTCATGGCATTTGTACACCAATATATTTAAAACCTGATGGATAATATACAATTAGACTGTAAAATTACCATGTGCCATAACGATTTTGCAGCCATGTTTGTACAGTGTACAATGTATATAACAGTCAAACATTGTATGTGTAGTTAAATTTCCATGTACTGAATATGCAGTTGTCTTATTGCAACCCCCCCTAGTGGATGTGGAGGCTTCAGAGTGGGTAGTAGCAAACAAAACAACACACATGAAATACTTTAAAATAAAAGACTTGCGTATATTCATACAATTCCGGTCAAAGACAAAAGAAAAAAATGAAATAAACCCATGGATGTTGTATCGAGTACAAAGCTGAACACACAATTACTGACCTGGCCCAGCACAGTCTAGCACAGCACACACTAACAACACTGCTCCAAAGTTATGCATTAACCCTTTAAAGACGAAGCGTATCTGTTATATATAAGGACTCAGTGCGTACCGCGCTGTAAACACTCTCCACTTCGGTTATAACAACCAGTCTCTTAATGTTTTATAAGGCAAAAGTTGCTGTTTGTTCTGAGATCCGTACAAAACACATAAACGCAATGTGGGCACCACGTAGAATTTTTTAATGTTAAACCTGGTCGTACGTAAAGTTACCGCTAGGCTTTAAAAGGTTAAACATCGAAAATCAAAAGTACAATACAGGTTATCTTCTCAAATGCACCACCAAGAAAACCCTGGAGCAGGGACGGGGTCCTGTAGCCACAGATCCCCCCCCAAAACAGAATTTCAGGAGAACACATGCAGAGACGTAATTTAGTAGTTGATGCTGTGACGAGCAGGAACCAAGTCAACGCAGTTAGGTTGCAGTCCTCATAGGAAAGCTCGGTGAAAGTGAGCATGGGGGAGGTAGGCAGCATCCCTGCTTAGGATGACATAACCAGTTGGAAGCACTTTCAACTGCTGCCGTGGTATTGTTTAGGAACACACGGCACATCATTATGGTATACAAATGTGTTGAGGCACCGGCATATTAAGCACATGCAAATTAAAAGCAACTAATCGTGAATGAGAAGGGGATGTACCATATGATTAAAGCTTCTCAAAGACATCATTGCCACATATATCTTTAGTTCTCTGTAAGATTGAAAATTTGTTAGACTAAAATGAAATTAGAGTTTCACAGCTTTGATTGTAATTTTCAAAGTAAAAGAGGCCGTTAGACTGATAAAGGAGCTGGTGAAAGCCATTATTTTCTTTTGGCATTACTTTTCTTAACTGACAGTGGTGTGATTTATACTGCCAGGAAAATAGGTTGCTGTTGAAAATAGCCTTCTATAAAAATTAAACAAAGTAAATATACTGTACATGTAACACCTTAACTATACTTTTCTTTCAACATAATGTTTCCTTTATGTTACATGATTTTTCTACAAAACCTGAAGGAAAACATTAATTTACTCAAAATGATGACAGACTGCCGTAAAAGTACCCTCATTCCCACTAACAGAGTTTGATCTGCTTGGATCTTTCATTCTTAAAAACTGAGTTTTTTCTATCACAATTCATATTCACTGTGGTGTCATTGGGAATAAAATCACTTTAAAGTGGTAAACATTATTAATGTTTCAGAGATTCTTGCTGCCTCCTTCTTCAGGTTATAAGCAACAGAAAAATAGTGTTAGAAGTTTTTTTTATGGGAAATATAAGAGACAGTCCCAATTTGTTATTGGTTAGGAATACAGACAACAACTACAATAATTTGTTTACTTCATGTGGCCCTGTCTGAGTTTGTTTGCCTTGCTTCAAACATGAATCATATTGTTAACCTTTTAAAACCCAGCGGTAACTTTACATACCACCAGGTTTAACATTAAAAAATTCTACGTGGTGCCTACCTTGCGTTTATGTGTTTTGTATGGATCTCAGAACAAACAGCAACTTTTGCCTTATAAAACATTAAGAGATTGGTTTTTATAACCGAAATGGAGAGTGTTTACAGCGCGGTACGCACTGAGTCCTTATATAAAACAGATACACTTCGTCTTTAAAGGGTTAATACTATTTGATGGTAGAACTTTGATATGCTGAACTGCTCGTCATCTGCTGATAAAATTGATTCAAGAACTGCAGTCAACATATTGATGTCAATTGTGAGGATCTCTCACCTCTATTCTTAAGTTCATTGGCTTCATTTCCATGATAAGATTTTATATCATATTTTTGTATCCTTATTCAGATTCATGGATAACACTGAGATAGACAGCAGCCTCAAACTGCACTGTTTGTTCACCACTATCCTCTGTTTCACCAATTTCTTTGTAAGACTAGTAACAGATCTCACTTTCCTTTGTACCAGAGTGAAATTTTGACCAATTAAGTCCAAGATTTATAAATGTGAAACTGAATTTGTAGGTGTGGACAGGTTCTTTCTGTGTCACACAGAACAGTGTTGTCCTGTTCGCAACTTCATTATTGCTGTGATGGGTAATGGAAATGCTGCATTATTTTCAGCATTGCCTTCTTGTTTGTTATCCTTATCATTACTTGACAAATCATGTTCAATAATGCTGTTCCTGAAACCAGTTTTCAAATCCACGTCACCAGAGAATTCTGAAGTATCTCCATTTAACATACGAGTAGTCAGATCCAGTCTTGTAACTCGGCCATTTTCAAAAACAAAAAAATATGTGTATACAGTGTCCTAGATTAAACTTCTGGTAGTTCAGCACCTTCTGTTTGTGGGAAAAAACAGGATCATCTCTGCAGTATTTAGGTCAAGGTGCAGTTATCAGTAACTGTATTCATCATATGTATCACTATAGGGAAGGAAAATAAATTGAAAAGCAAACAGTGTTAACACTTTTATGGTTTTGAGCTTAAACATGTTAAAACATGGTTCCTATGGTCTCGACACCATATGCAAGCAATAAGATGATGAAACAGGTGGTAGATACAATGGCTTATATCTCTAGTACTTATGTCCTAAATTTTAACTACCTTATATTGTTCTTACTCTTTGCAAAAAAATTAGGGAGGCATTGGGATATGTTGGGTAAGCTACCATGTAAACAGAAGCCACTCAGTGGGACCACAAACTGAGCAGGTTGTGTGATGGTAACACTTTAGATTTGTATTTGGGAGATGCCCTGCATAAATCTCGGCCAGGACACCAGCTGTCCAGGTGAAGGTTTTGCGTGGCTTTCTTTAGACCCTTAGGCAAATTGTAGGATAATATATCATCTAGGCCAACACATGTTCTTTCCAGATGCTTTCAAATTCATTTCAAATTTGTCATTCATCAGTCATCCTGCTATTTGTTGTTGTATAGTTAGAGCAAGTTTTAACATCGTAAATAAACCCTAAATAAACATAAAATATACCATAGATCTTGAAAAAGCTGATTTACCTACAGCAAATGTATATTGAGTACATTTATTCACCACAGTGCACAGGATCATTATGTCCTGTTGTGCTTTGTTTCATGCTGAATCTCATGCTGACTACGCAGAAGGATTTAGTTTTGTCAGTTTATCATAACCACCTTATCTGCTGTTCAGCTGAACCCACCAGTTCATTGATTTGTATGAGTTTTGCCAGGTTGCAACCCTGCATATTCTATGTGAGGATGCTTGCCTTTTGCTCACTTTTCATTTTACTGCAGTTATTTCTTACACAGCATTTACTTTTCTTATTTGGTTTCTTTTGATTTAACTTGTGTATACATCAGTATTCTGCCTAACTTTATGGAAATACAGACTTTGTGATTGTTTTACATTATTTTTGTATTTGCAGTAATATTATTTGCATTTATAATGTCTTCAGTATTTTTTGTGTTACTAGTATTTATTTTTCATTTTCTGGAGTCATACAATAAATAATGCTTTTATGTGCTGAAAACTGCTAGTTTCTAGACTGATAGTCAGGTTCAGTGTATTTTCTCTTTTCCCTGTTTCCTCATTTTGCTTCTTTCCAATGGCAACTGAAATGCAGCAAGCATAAATTTAAAATTTAATTTACTCCTTAGTATCTAGAGAGACCATGAACTTAATCGGTGTCAATTCCTGTGTCATTACTTGTGCCTTTGCATCAATTCATAGTCTTTTATGTACATGAAGGCCTATATACTGAACGAGTCAAACTGATGGATTAGTTTCCTTTTGATTTAGCACTTCTGAATGCACTGGAATTATTTAAAGAATCACAACTGAAACCATTTAAAGGTTGTGACAAATTCAAATAGTTAAAAACAGACAGAAGTGGTTGTGAGCAGAATGTACAAAGTTTACTTCCGTATTGTACTGACTTCCAGTTCTACACATCTTATGTCGTTAATGCCAAGTTTCGGTAAATTACAGTTCAGCTCATGGGCTAGGTGCTGGCCTCATGTGTAGATGGCAATAAGGTCAAGTTGTGGTTGAGTCAGACTCTTATTGCTTGCAATCATAGGACCTAAATACTGTATGTTACACGTAAGAATGGTGATGATGATGATGATGATGACGACCACCACCACCACCACCACCACCACCTGCTTCTTCTTCTTCTTCCTCCTCCTCCTCCTTCTACTGCTTCTTCCTCCTCTTCATAATAATAATAATAATAATAATAATAATAATAATAACCATCTTCATCATCATCATCAGGCGAAGGAGGGACGGGGAGAACTTATTACTTAAATGTGCCTTTTGCCTACACAAAATATGTCAGTTAAGAGTTCAAGGCTTGGTAGTTCTCTGTAGTTGTCACTTACCAATAGTACTGCATCTGTGAACAGTTAAATTTACAGTCTGTCTCTATAACAAACTTCACATGATCCCTAGCTGCATTAGTTCGTTAGTTGTCACCAAGAAAGTGGAAGCCAAGGATTCCATGCAGTCACAATTTTACTCTTTCACCTTTTACAAAATATTATGTTAACAAAAGTTGCACTTTCATCTGAGTTCTATTACCTACACAGCATTTTTTTAAGTCCCTGCATTCAGTACATGTCTCCAAATATCTGCATCTACTGTGCTGTTGTTACCAATTTTAATGACTTAAAAATTATGGCATTGGAGGGGTCCTTAATGTCATTATACCAAGTTCGGGAGAGTAGACTGGTCTCAAAGTTGCCAGTAACTTCAAAACTTTGTGTCATATTACTGGTATATAGACTGTCATGGTTACATGTGAGTTTGTACATTTTTCCATGGTTTTATTTCTCTAGGTGAATGCCTCAGTCTTCTTTTCCCTTCTTACCTACCCACTATCCACATCTGATTCAATGCTGTATAACTCCTGTAGTTGCAAAATCTCTTTTAACAACACAGGACAGTGTCTTCCTCTTTCCTGCAGTTCTGAAGGTGCTCGTGTCACTGTATACAAATTCCTTGAGGACCATTTATTATTTAGTACCCAGTGTCCTTTGGCTTTGCTGTCATCTAGAAAGTTTCCACATGTAAGTAATAAGAAGGACTGCAGGCTCTTTTCTTGTCTGTTTCACAAAGTCTTACCCTGGGTACTTGTGAAATGAACACAGGTATGTTCGGTATTTCTGAGAGAACAACAGCTGAAGAAATCTATTTTGTTTAGTGTTGCTACATGAACGCCCTTCCCTTTGCCCTTCCACATGCCGTGGATCAGGACAGGAATGCTCGTGCCAGAACGGCTTTCTTTTAGGGCTACCTTACATTCAAGACGCTTCCTTTCCCTGGCCGAGGAGCTACCATCGACCAGGGGTGGGGGGTGCAGTGAGACCCCAGAGCAGCTTTACCCCACTGTCCCTTCTTCCCATCAGAAACACACAGAGTGGCTGAGTACACACGGTAAGATGGTACACTGCACAGTAAGGTAGGTATCATTCTTCATTTATTCCTAAGACAGCCATGGTACCTGAAGCTAATGTAGCATGAAAGGTTTGTGGAGAAAAAATTGAAATTAAACGTGATTGTTTTATATATTGGATAGATGAATGTTTTCTGAACCAATCATCAGCATTTGAGGACACATTTATTAAACTGTGTGAGTGCAAGTATATTTCAGGCACTGGCTTAAGAAAATTTCTCACAAAAAGAATGTACTTTAAAACTATTTATTCCAGGCGAGTCCGTGTGGAATTTTTGATGGAAAAATTAGCACCGAGGCTGGTTTTCCTTCAAGTACTTTGGCTTTCCCTGTTAGCTTCATTCCACAAATGCTTCATACTCATTCATTCGTCTATTATTAATGTTGAATATTCTTGGCAACTGACACTGTTTAAATCACACTTAAAGTATTAATCTCTCCGTTTACAAAAAGAAAGGGAACAGTAATGCAATGAATAACCTTATTTCTTCATTTGTTAAAATTCATCATCTAGTAGGCCTAACAATATGCTGTAATGGTATACAGAACAATCCACTCACACAGAACTGTGCTGCTACCATGCTCCAACCATGTCATGCTGGTGACATTCTTACATAACTAAAAGGAGCAGATGCCTTCTTGAGAAGCTAATAATCTCTCACTAGTCAAGAAATTCCCTGCATTTTATAAACCCAATATTTATTACCACGTTCACAAGAGCCTGTACTTGTCCCTGTCCTCAGACAGATGGATCCAGTTCATGCCCTCCAAACCTATTTCTTTAACACCCATTTGAATACTGTCCTCCTATCTATGCCTAGGTCTTTCAATTGGTTTATTTACTTCAGCTTCTCCCACTGAATTCCTGTATGTATTTCTCTCATCCCCTGTACATGCCACTTGCCGAACAGTTTTATCCTCCCTGATTTTATCAACGGAATAATATTTGGTCAGCAGTAAATGTCATGAAGCTCCTCATGATGCAGTTTTCTCCAGCATGCTATTATTTTCTCACTCTTATGCCCCAATATCTTCCTCAGTACCCTATTCTTATACACCTTCTGCTTGTGTTCTTCCCTTAATGTGAGATGACACATTTCACACCCATACAACACAACAGGCAAAATTATGGTTGTTCATCTTAATGGTTATGTTTTTGGATATCAAACGGGAAGGCAAAGGATTCTGGACAAAATGGTAGCTGGCTATTTTGCAATTTCAACCCGTAATTGTGAAAGCATGTACATTTATGTCTGGAAACTGTCACACACATGCCAAGTTTTTGAGAATGCTTTGGGTAATCTAGCTGAAAAATTCAGAACATTTGGTGGCTGAATTCAACCCAGTCCTGACAATGCAGATAAGTACTGTTGGTGGCTTGTATTTTACACAGCTGTGTAATAGATGATCCCAGTGTGGAAGACCTTAGGATTGTAAACAAAGTTGGTACACCAATGTCACATTACGGCACAGCATTTTTGTTTAGCAGGAACTGCAAATGAGGACGACATAACTGTATGAGTAAAATACCAGGATCACGTTGAAGATGTTGGGTTAGTCCCCCGACAACTAGAAGCAATAAGAAGCAGATTAAACTAAGTTTCTTAACCAGTTATGCTTACACTACACAGAGAGTGACAAAGATGTTGTGAATAACAGTCAGTCTTCATTAACAGATGCTCATACACTCGTAATAACAAAACTTAAAAAATGTAAACATTGGTATTCTTTACATGAATATAAATAAACATCAAACAAAATATTTCAGTGATTATAGTGATGTTGAAAAATTTTAAACTATTTACAGTTGCCAGTATTAAGTCTTCAACTACTATGAACTTTGGAAAAATTACCAATATTCCCAATCATATGATGACATTTCTGGCATAAGTCTGTCAATCAGAAGAATGCAACTGGTTTAGTAAATTACTTTGCACCCTTTAAACTTTTGAGTGTAACCCTAAGTGACTTTGAAGCCACCCTGTTGTGTTCTGATAGCCCCTAAACCTATTAGGATGTCTGCCTGCCATGCTGCGGCTAAAGGCGAAGAGTCATATGACTGTAAGTATGCAGAATGCTCTGTGGCCATTACAGACAACATGTGCCACAACTTGTTGGGTTATAGTGAGTGTGTGCTTCTGGGCAGTTTCCAGCCCTTGGACCTCTGTAAATGTGGCAGTCAGAATGTGACATGCCTCTGCATTATTTATATGGTAAATTTAAGTGTGTATTACGAAGCCTAGTGTGTGAGCATCTTGTGAATGTAGTATTTGTGACTTAGGAAAGCTTTTTTCCCCACCATATCCCTTCTGAGTTTCTTTTCGGGCTTATCTGTGTGTACCCATTTGATTGACAAAAGCCTACATTTAATTTGTATGTTACTAATTCCTTTGCTCCTTACTTGTCATTTCTTCATAGAGTGCTGCCCAAGGATCACAGTATTTGTAGACCTCCTTTCAAAAATAAAGCTGTTCTCAGTTTGTGTGCAGTGTCTCTGCATGATTCCCATTGAAATTGCAGAGGCACTGGGTAATTGCAAGCTGCTCAAGTTCTGATCCTTGCACAGTTTCACTGAGTTCTCCAGGCTTCTTTGTCTTGGTGATATATATTAACTGATGGTTGGGTGTTACAGAAGCCACTGGTGCGGCATCCAGGTGATGCACTCACCCTAGAGAAGGTGCGTCAATGTGAGATCCACATGCATCCCAAGAGACAAAACTGCTGCCGCTCCTGGTTGTCAAAGTTTCCGACACGCTCCAAGCGGATTGATGTCATCGCCCGCATTACATTTCCACTAGTGTTCGCTCTATTCAACCTCGCCTACTGGTCAACATACCTCTTCCGTGAGGAGGCTGAAGACAACTGAGCTACCATAGTGTGTGGCAGAAAGCAGTCATTCTGTCCTGTCCAACCTGAATGATGAGCATTGTCAAGATAGGGCACCCTCATGTGGGGCCACAAACTGTCTTATGCAGCACACTTTTTCTCTTAAATGGTCCAGAAAATATTTGTAAAAGTATTAACTGACCACCTGCCCCACTGGAAGATACTTCTGTTGCATGATACCTTCAGTGTCACAGAGGACAATCAACATCATCTTCACTGCTCAGCACCACATTCTTGCCATTTCTGGTCAGTCAGATGAGCTCACTGGCCTCCGGAAGTTTCATTTTTTAGTTTTGGAGTCACACTGAAATACACATGACTCGTCACCAGTGATGACACTACTCACAACATTCAGTTTTTCCCAACTCATTCAACAAGGTCAGTGCACATTTTCTTTCATAATTTTTTGGTCATGCATCAAACTTTTGGACACCATGTTTGCATACACTTTTCTCATGTCCAAATCTTCTACCACAGTCACATCAACTGATTCATTATGCACTTTCTGCATATCAGCCACCATCCTAATTGTCAAATGGTAATCACTGCATACCAAATTTTACTCTCTCAGCATTTAAGTCTTTTTGTGTTTTTGGATCAAATGAGTTTTGGATCATTGTGAACATTTTCTTGGCTGTCCAAAAATCTCTTACAACACTCAGACATGTACATGAGGCACTGTTTGTCGTCACAAACATCTAACAACATTCCACGAGTTTTGGTTGCAATTTTGTTGGATCTGGCTAAAAATCTGATGGTAAATTGCACTCTAAATTTCTTTCACATCCTTTCCAGCAAATGTGATAAAACATGTCTTACACAAATAGGCACCACACAAACATTGTTTACCAATGTGAACACACAAGCATTTCTTGTTACCACGAAAGACCATGCTAAAGAAGTGTTTACTCTGTTACTCTCTTTTGACAATGAAGGTTGTACTGAATAAGCTAAACATTTACTCATTTCATTTTTGCCAGACCTCGTACATAGTACGTTTCAGATGAATCTGCTTCCCCATGATCTACCCTCATGTTGGAGGCAGCAACTTCCTCCAAACACTGGCATAGACCTACCAGACTACAGAGTGTCACATTCCAGAAGGCTGCAATCTTCAGTCATCTACACAGTTACTACTGCAAGAACTGCAAATCTCACTGGATTAATCTGGTTCAAGAAAGGAGTCAGACTACATAGTAATAATCTTCTTTACTACTTTATCAGCTTCTGGAGGAACACTCTGTTCCATGGAGCAAATGAGTGTGTTTAGACACATCAGCTTCTGGCGGTATATGTGTCTACATAAAAAGACAAGTCAAAAACAAACTAAAAAATCCACAACAAGCCAAATAAGCTCCATGTAGTTAGTCATACATATCAAACACAAAGCATGCAAAGTATTCATGTACTATCCATCACATGGACTGTATTTCAAAACTTCTGAATTACAATTTTATTTCATTTCCTATTCATTCCTGGTAAGGACTAAACACACCCACTCACCTTTTCATCCACAACATGCAAAAAACTGAGCACAGCAGGTGAAAATTATGTGAATTGCTCAGTTCTTCCAGCTCTCATTTGTTATTACATCACACAGGAAAACTGGATTTTGCATAAATATTGCCAAATATCAGTAACAGCATTTTTCTTGCCTTGTACAGTATAATGGTCAGCAGGCTAGTGCAGATCAATTACGAGAGTGTGGGTATACATGACTTCCTTCTTTGTGGACACACATCTGGTGGGCAGAATTTCTGTCTGACTGGAGAACTGTACCAGCATTTTTTGATAGATGTTTATGGCATATTTAATGATGCTTTAGGCATTTCAAATTATGCAACTTAAAATGGCAGAATGATTAGTGTTCTACAAAGATGATTACTACAGTGTGCTTGGGTCAGAAACATTCACACAAACATGCTGTTGTTATTTTGACTGTAAACAAGTTGTTAACCATAATCACCTTCCGCTTTTGCTGCCTCTAAACTTGGCAAACTTAGGTCCCTGTTTTATAGCCCATATTTCTATGACACCTTGCGTAGGTACATAGATGACGAGGAAAAGTGCTACTGATGGGTCAGGAACATTTTTGGGATTGATACCAGGCTGTCTTCCTTCTTCCCGTACTTCTAGCCATTGACACTGGGCATCACGATATTCTGCAAAAGCAAACATCTGTGTTATCTACAGAACCCACCTCTTCAAGACGAAGATTAAAGTTTTCTGGGATGCAAAGCCATGTAAATGGGTACATTGTTATTAGCATTCTGCAGTAACGTACTACCTCCATCTTCAGGATCAAAAAAGTCCCAGAAGACTTGATTCTTCATAAATATTGCTGTCAGAACCTCAAGCCTTGTACCTACCTAAATACCCAACCATCCAAAAACACATTTAGATTGTCATATTTGATATGAATTTATGCTATCAAAAGCACAGAAGTATAAAGCATCAAATGATGGAATGACCAGTAAATGACAAATTCGAAAACATGGAAGAAAGTGATCATAGTCATAATTCGAGGCACCCACTGGCATTTCATGGAGACTGAGGAAAATCACGGTAAACCTCAGTCACAATAGCCAGACAATCACTTCCATCTAGTGCCAAAGTTAAGAATGAGCAGAGCTATACCTCCACTCCCCCTATGCCTTTATGACGCGTACAGGGAGAACACTACCAGGAGAGCAAGAAACTGGTCCAAAGTATCGGCCCAGGACTTCTGGACATTAAGCAGGAATGCCAGCATTCAGCCACCATATCCAGTGCAACCAAGGCAAGCCCCTCTCTGGCATTAGAAAACCACTGTTCAATACGCCAATAAATCGTATCCTCGGCTGGTCCAATTGAAAATGCACAACCACAACCAGTTACTAGTATATTTCTTTTTAATACGATCTACAGGACTACTACATAGATCCAATAGGAATTATGCAGAAAACTTACTGTGCAGTTGTGCAACATGTAGCAACACTGAGGCAAATTCAAAAATTAATATTTCCATTTGTTAACCAGTTAGTCCACAGTCTGTCTTTTATATTGCATACCAAGCTTACTACTTATTTTGAAAAAAAAAAAAGTGTGAAAATGATTTAACCTTCTTACTACACAAGCATAACAAAAAAAATTTTGTTCTCAAACAATGTGAAGCACAATCCTTCATTTTTGCAACACAGCACTCTTCCACTGTTTTTTGTGTTAGAATTGAAAAGCAGCTCTGGAAATTCAACATTCATTGAATAGCTTGCCACAATATAACTTTTATTTTTAAACGCTTAAGCCCTGAAGTTTTCATGCTGCCTAATACATATTTAGGTACATACAGCAACGCAATATGCAACCCATCATCTGAGCAGTGACACAAGACAGTTTACAGAAAGGAAATACCACATACATGCGAATTGCCAGTCCTTCCAGATTATCGATCAAGATAACTCATCCGAGGCTGCCTGACACTATGGACAAATTCCTGTTCGAAGATATCACCACCTGCACTCCATTTCTCAAAATATCGCATAGTCAAATTGAAAATACGCACCACAACCAGTTACTAGTATATTTCTTTTTAATACGATCTACAGGACTACTGCATAGCTCCAATAGGAATTGTGCAGAAAATTTATTGTGCAGTTGTGCAACATGTAGCAACACTGAGGCAAATTCAAAAATTAATATTTCCATTTGTTAACCAGTTAGTCCACAGTCTGTCTTTTATATTGCATACCAAGCTTACTACTTATTTTGAAAAAAAAAAAGTGTGAAAATGATTTAACCTTCTTACTACACAAGCATAACAAAAAAAGCTAAAAAAAATAATTTCCTCCAAAATAAATAACCCACATAAGCCAACAATGTGTGGCAGAAGCAATCAAGATTAGTCTCCTGGACCATGACGCAATGTAGTCTGGCAGACAGGTACCACTGTTTCAGAGGAACCTGCCATCTCCACCTGCATATTAACAATGGTGGCAAATTCCTCTGAAATGTCGCTGCCTTATGTACCATCTACACATCTTAAGATGACAATACAACAACTTCCGATCTCACTGGTAATAATCACTTCATGGTTTTGGACAGACGATGATGATGAAAGTAGTTATTTAACATGAAACTGCTAACAAATAATCATAAAATTTTAGTTGTAAAACCTAAAGATATCACACCACTCAGAGTGCCCATGTGTAGATAGGAGAAACCTTAAAACGTGCCAAAAGCAACTGGCTCAAGGTAGAATGGAGTGGTGGGTTATTCTGAACACAGTGATCAACTTGAGGCTTTCATATGAGACAGCATTCCTGGGCCAGATGTGTGTCTTCCCAACTGGAACCATATTTCATGCAAATCTTTGTTCACAGTGGCAGGAACAGTTATGACATATTTTAATGAACTAAAAACAAACCCCACATTTGCTGATAAAATTAGGGTCATTTAGAACCAAAGATGTGGTAAATAGGAAGTACTAGCCTACATATATAAGACGTCCCAAACTAGTGAACTAATAAAAACAAGTTGCATTTTGGTCTTTTGGGTTATGACACCATGTAGTGCGGCTGTTGCCCCACAGGGGTTACCAACATAAGATATGTAGTTTTCAAGGCAATGAAGACTCATACTGTGGTCTTATTAGTTGTAACACACTAGTCTGCATTTATTTTACATATTTAAGGTTTATTCAGTGATACCATAAGTAGCTTATTAAATGTTGAATGATAGGATCATCAGTGAGTAACCCGGAACAATACAGAAGGAAGTTGTAACCTAATTTGAGGTACAATCCTGGCATTTGCTTGGAAGGAATGAGGAGACCTATCTTAAACCTCACTCAGGACAGTGGGTCTACAGGCCAAGCATTGAATGTACAATGGCCTAACACAAAGCAGTTCTACCTACACAGCCAAGACAAGTGGTTACTCTACCACACTGGATGCCATCTTCATTCAGATAACAACAGCAGGAACCTTCATAAGTATGCTACTGCCCGAATCACTATAGAACCATGGTTCAATTCCTAGCAGGGGCACAGACTACTGTTTTCTTCACAGCATCCAGACCAGCTCTTGGGCCCACCTCACGTGTACCAAGAGCTCTTTCTCCACGGATACAGCAGGCATGAAGCTGACCACTCACCTCCATCTAGTGCCAAAGTTATGAATGCATGGAGCTCTAACTCCACTTTATGGTATATCTTTATTACTTGGTGTCTGACTGACCACAGAGATAACTTGACCTTTTACTGCCACGACACCTTGTTCACAGTACCAGGCATCACAACAATGCACCTGCATATCCAGCTCACATCTGCCATATTCACCTTCCCCACCCATTAGTTACAGGTCTAAAGGTAAAAGTATAATATCACATGGATCACTCCTGCTGTACAGTACACAGATTAAACACTTTATATACAGTATAAAAACAGCTTACTTACCTACATACCACAGAAACTGGAGGTTCTATGGCAGAGATTTCATTAACTCTCTCTACAGGATTGTTTCTGCTTCCTCACATCCAACCCCTGGAACATACTTACCATTTAATTACAGCAGGATTAAGCAAAATAAAAATATCAGTGCTGGTTTAGTATAGGTTAGATTTGGTTATGTCAATACAGTTTATCTGGCTACAATGTGTAACAATAATGAGGAATGCAACTACACTGCTGCCAAATGATTGGTACTTCTGCTTGTTAGAATACAAAGGCATGTAAAATGAATCATTAATAATTCTCAAGTGTCAGTCCATCCGTTACATTAATCTTTCCACACTTGCAAGTAGAATCATGATCCAAAACTCTGATCACACGTAGAATACTGTGAGTTAGAATCCATCCAAGAAAAAGGCAATAGGTTTGCATCTGTGGTCAATTCTCTGCATATTCTACAGTTTGCAAAATGGTAAACTAGAGCATAACTGGATGAGAAGAGAAATATTTGTTTTTACACGCATTTTCCCAAAAAATTAAACACTTTGTTAGAAATATTTGTAAAAAACATAAAACATGATTTTGCACAATTTGCTACAGGACGTGTTATGTTGACAAGAAATTTGTCTCCTAACTAATGACATGAGGTAGCTTATTAAAGGATACCGGTACTAGATTTCACAGACTGTAATAAGCCACAGTGGAGGCTTTTTATGTGTCTAGATGGTCAGTAAAAGACACATTTCCTTGAACCTGAATAAAATAAGTATAAAAACTTCTTATATTCACTTCAAATGTATAAAACTGATTATCATAAGAAATAAGCAATTTCATTATAACAATATTGTTTGCTTTAAGGAGAGGCAGGAAAAAGAATGGGCACTTTGAAATGGGACATCCTGTTCTGATGTAAACACAAGATTAGAAAAATTACATCATCATCAATCACAAATTTGTATGCTGTTATTCTCACATTATTTCATGCTACATGTTTTGGCTTCTTCTACAAAGGCATCGCCAGGCTGTCAAAATGCTCAATGAAAGCTGGTTTCATACAACGCAAAGATTGTTTCGTAATACACAGTTTAGATCCAAAGAGTGTATCACAATATATGGAAACAATGTGAAAATAACAGCATACACAGTTGTGACTGACAGTGTTTTTAATTTTCCTCATGGGCATCTCACTGACAACAGATTATAATTATACTTACGAAGAAATTCGATCAAACGCAGACTTCAATTTACTGACCACTGCATTGGTAACATCTGCAAACACTGGTGGTGCTGCTCCTTCCAATGCATAGTGAAATCCAGCATAAGGATTCTTGCCAGTGGCTAATATGAGAGACATCTGTGGTGCACTGGAACAATCCCTCGCACTAAAGCATCCGTACAGAGACGTTGTTACCACATGATCAAATGTGTTACCGGTAGCTGGACCAACAACTTCTGAGTGTACCACTCTATCCTGTTCAGTAAATCCCCATTTCCTGTACATGAGTGGAGGTGCCACAACATCCCACCACAGTTTCCCTGCACTCAAACGTAAATCCAGAACACATAAAAACCTTATTACGCTGAGGCCACAGAAAGAAATCCCACAGATAAACCCACTCCACATCTCCCTCGTGCTGCTGTGCCCCCCTTCCAGCATGCTTCCCTTCTTTACATTACTCATCCCATTGTCTTAATATATAAAAACCAATAACTATAACCAGTGATCACAACAAGCACCTACATGTTTCAGCTTTATAAACAACCCATCATCATGCTGTACAAAAAACAAGGATGTAATACCAACGCGGATAAAAAATGTCCAAGACTGAGTTCTCATATTGTTACAATTTATGTTCATTAATATCATACCGGGTGGGGCAGAAACAATTAGACGATTAATAACTTGAAAATGAACTCTTTCATTGAAAATTAAATCACAACTAGCTAAACAATGGTAAGCAACATGGAAAAGCATTACATTTTCAAGTCACTTTTTGAAGATAATATCACTCAGGTGAGCTCCACTGGAGGTAAGGCACATCTCCGCACGTTGTCTAACATTGTCCATGACTCTCCTCAGCATATTTACTGGAATTCCTTGAATTTCCTCTCGGATGCAATCCTTCAGTTCCTGTATAGTGTGAGGTCGATGAGCATAGACCTTCTCCTTCAAATAACCCCACAGGAAAAAATCGCATGCTGATAAATCAGGCAAGTGTGGAGGCCATTCAATGTCTCCAAAACGAGAGATGACATGTTGCGAAAACATTCCTCAGACGACTACCACTGAATTTTGTGCTGTGTGGGCGGTAACACCATCCTGGTGGAACCAAACCAGGCGCGTATCAACACGCAGCCGACAAAGTTCGTCATTGAGAAATTCTCGCAACAGCTCCACATATCGATCCGACGTTACCGTAACTGACTGGCCAGTAGCATTTTCAAAGAAGTAGGCCCAAGAACTCCAAATGCACTAACACCGCACCACACTGTCACTTTTTCACTGTGCAGTGGTTTCTGATGCAAGGTGTGGGTTTTCTGCTGCCCAATATCTGAAGTTCTGTTTGTTCACATTTCTGTTTAAATGAAAATGCGCCTCGTCGGACATTATCAGGTGATCCAGGAATTGTGGCTTTCTCTCTCAATCATTTGCAAGAGTCTCCTGCAACACTGACTCCATTGCTTCAAATCACGGGGAAGAAGTTGTTGCACCACTTGAATTTTAAAAGGATGGAATTTTAAATCCTCATGTACGATGCGTCGAACGGTTCTAGGGGTTAAGTGTAAGGCAATTGAATGGCGATGAGCAGAATGCTGAGGACTATGCTGAAATGAACATGCCACTGGGTGCACATTTCCAGTGTTCGTACAGTTCGAGGGCGACCAGGCGGCTTCTTGTTGACAATGGATGCAGTAGCCCTGAATTGTGTAACCCAATTCAATATTGTTTGGCATGTCGGAACCTTTCCATTCCTCCCGATGTCAAAATGTCATCGAAAAACATGCTGCGTTACAGTAGCGGAATCATTGTTTTTAAAAAATGTTTCCACAGCAAACGCTTGATGCTCTTCCAACCAATGCTGCATGATGACTGAAGGCTTCAAACCGCTCTACCCAGCGATGTGTGTTTCACCGCGCAACCTACAAAGATGTCGGCATGGCGCTAAATTTAAATAGCTTAATTGTTTCTGCCCCACCCTGTATTACCTTAAAATTTCCTGATATGACATTCATACCAGATATGATGGCTTAAACTGTAGACGTGCATCATATAAAGCTAAAAATGTTAAAATTAAGGGGGAAGGGAAGATAAGAAAAATATATTTACAAAGAACCCACAGGCAGTAATCAATTAGATGATAAGCATACAGTGACACCTAATAAGATATTTGAAACAAATGAATACATGAGTGCAAGAACTGGATAATAACCAAACGTAAAGTTTTGAGAAAAATGAGAAAAACATTTTACACTGATTTAAGCACACACCCCATCAAGTACTTTCACACCGGTTAAAAGTACTCCTAATGTGTATCACATCACACATTTCAAGCCTGTGGCTTATGTACAAATATGAAAAAATTAGAAAAATTTACGCTGAATATACCCAGCTCTTACACTCAAAAATATTTTCAAAGACCTCAGAATAAAAAAATTATATCACCAGATAATTATAACTTTAACCTGTTAACTGGGTCTTTTCTGGGCTGCTGGTGTAACCTCCCCTGGGTATTTAATCGTGCCCGTTTTTCGTAGTTCCTATAAAGCATGAGGAGGGTTGCAAACATAATGGGGCATTCTTTCAATATGTAATAAGAAACTGATTTAAAGATGAAATGTAGCTTTTACTCATAATTATTGCAACATGTACGACTTTTTTTGATTTTTAAATTTCTACCTGTGTGGTAGACTTGAAAACACGGTACTACACATACGGCCTTCTCGGTCATGACACCAGTGTTTCAAATAATTGTTGTGGATGGCGCTGGCTGCCAAGAAGAAAGCAGATGGTGGTGCCTCCTACAGGAAAAAATGTCAACTATTTAACAGTACTCATACCTAAGTCATATCTCGTCATACCCAGGAGATATTAGTGGTGAAAGATCGAGGACGTAATAGTACATCATACCCACTGAAATAGCGCAATACGAGTACGCACATATGTCATGCCCAGTTAAGAGCCTAATAATCATCATGAAGTTATAGAATTTGAAAAATAAGATAAAAAAATGTCATATGGCAGTTTAAGATCATAGTATTTCCTGACATCAGCCTTCATCATGGTATGACACCTCAACTTGCACGCCTGTCTTGGCTTAATCCACTGCGTGTAGTTGTAAGCTTGTTATACCACTTCAAATGATGAGGCGGTACATATTTCTGGGCCATTTCAGTGACACCATCATACTGTTTTTAGCTCAAAGGCAATGCATATTGGTATGCTTTTGGTGCAACAAAATGAGGACCCATCTGCTTTGTATTGAAGAGGCAGAACTTGCTGCAAACCATACTACTCTGTTCAGTGGATACAGAGACATCTCTTCCGTCATAAAACATGTTCTGGTATCGGCTTATGGTGAATGAAGCCGTCTTATTCTTGATCATTTTCTTGAAAAATGGCTGTAGATGCTGCTTGAAATCGAGTATCATGTCCTGGTCCACTCCCACAACTGAAAACTTCTTTGAAACAGATGAAACTATGTCATACCATTCTTCTGGTATAAAAACATACTCCCTTCTCCGTTTAATCTTAACAATCATGGCAAATGCCCAATTACAGGGCATAAATGTATGGCCACGGTCAGGGAAATGGTGTATTTTAAGGAACCTCCCTGATGCTGTCAGTGAGTTTCAAAACGGGGCCATCAAAATGTTTTTATTTTGTCCTGCACAACTGTCGCTGAAAAGATGCAAGGTCTTCACTTCTTGAGATATATTTATCAGTATAGCATTTTAAGAGAGATACAGATTCGTTTGAGTCCTTCTTCCCGGTAGTTTCATCATACATGTACACTTTGGTACACCCAGTCTTACACGAATAAATCCCCATATTATAAACCCACAATGTTGCAAGTACAAAAGCTCCCCTGTTGTTAGCACTGGGACTGGAAATTCACTTTCTGCCATCTTGCACGGAATTGAGTGCAAGAAGAGGATAATTCCAATCATTATCCAACTCTTGCACTCAATAAGGAAGCAACTGAAGCTTTGATGTCAGCCATTGACCAAAAGAAGAGCCAAAGATGCACAGTGAAAATGTTATCTGATAAAGGGCAGGTGTGACAACACATAACACATCAAAAACTTAGTTTTGTAAAATGCGGTCATTATCTAGTTCTTGCACTCAGGTCTTCAAATGTAAAAAGTGAAAGTATAGCAAAATCGCTATCTTATGGCACTCAGATGCATGAGCAGCCTAGCGTACGAAAGTAGTGAGGGGCATAGGGTGGACACATGAGAGGCAGAGAATGTGCACGCAGCATGTCACCTATCTTTCTAAAAACATACATGTGTGTTGTTACATCTTTATATCATTTCTTCAGCCACAGTCCGATGATAATGGAAGTATTCCACAACCATCTGCATAGTTTCCTATTTTAGACAGGGCCACAGTATAGTACCAGTATTCTAAGAAAGGCAATGTGTTTGTTCAGCTAATAGCTGGCAACACGGAATGATATCCGCTCTACAACTGCTTGTAATCTACTAACCCGACACCCCTCATGGTACTGGGCCTGAGACAGAAGATACTGGAACCGATGGGCCTCCAGGCCTACCAGTGTGACATCACACCGCAAGTGGTCCCCATGGACAGACAGGTAGTTCAAGTACCTGCAACAGCATAAAAAGTGTTCACTAAGTTGCCTTATAATACCGCACCATCTTTACTGACATACAGACCATTATAAATCACAAATTTGGTGAAATATAGAAACCACAGAACACAGTTTTTAAAGTACATGCAATTCATGTTCAACATCTA
>BLKM01001943.1:0-38383 GCA_013340265.1 Coptotermes formosanus
TTACGAAGTTTCTGGCGCAAAGAAGACAAGGATTTTGAGTTGTTTTTCGACATGTTTTTCCTAAAGAAACAAAGAAGCCAATTAATTGATGAAGATACAGTTTCAACAAACAGTGAACATAAAATGAGGTCTTTGCTCTTCTGGATTGTCACCTTGTTGCGTAGCACTTATCCAAAGTGCTGCACAACAAGGTGGCATTTCTAGGTTTTAACTGTGTGTTTATTTTAACAGACATTTTTAAGGATTCGTGTGAACAGTGTCAAGATTCTGTGAGTTCAAATTTTAGTGTGTCTTTGTAACATATGGACACCTAAGTGGAATTATTCACCAATGAATGACCCCCTGATGATGACAATTTCCTCACTGAAACACATGTACGGGTTTGTACACTTTTAAATACAAACTCTTCCAATAGTGCACTGGTTGGTGTTTATTTGTCCATACCCTACTCACCTTCCTTCACGATCCTCCCAAACATCATTTATAAAATCTTCCATTTCTATAAGACAGCGCACATAGAAACGTGGAGTCTGGCCCTTCTCTTCCTTAGCAATTACCGGCAGTGCTTTGGTGTATGCCCGTGTCAGTTCTTCAAAACCTAAACACATTTATAAGTAAAAAGTAAACATTATTCTTGCAATATACATTACATTTTGCATAATAATATGCACTGATTGACATGTCATGAGCATAGCGAAACTATATGCGATATGTTGTTACATTAACCCTTTCACGCCAAACATTGACCACAGCTGATGTATAGAGCTCAGTTTAAACTGCCAAGGTTGGCTAAAGCCATCACCAATAACATGCATATTAGCCTTTTAAGGCCTAGCAGTGACTTTACATGCCACCAGGTTTAACATTCAAAAATTCTACGTGGCGCCCACATTGCGTTTATGTGTTTTGTACGGATCTCAGAACAAACAGCGACTTTTGCCTTATAAAACATTAAGAGACTGGTTTTTATAACCTAGGTGGAGAGTGTTTACTGCGCGGTACGCACTGGGTCCTTATCTAAAACAGATAAGCTTCGTCTTTAAAGGGTTAATGGCAGCCATTCAAACTCTCATCTTTTTCTGAGTGCCCTGGACATTTAATTCTAGCTTGACAGGGTTAACCATCTCACAAGCTGATAGGCCTACTGCATATGACAGAACAGAAGCCTACTTACAACACCAAGAGCCCCCCTTTTACTAGAGTGTAAAATCATTAATGTAAATAAAAGGTAAGAAGGTATACTTACTTGATAACATACTGCTCATATCTTTGATCTTTTTAAAGTTCCTAATTTGTTTCATGATATTCGTGAGGTCTTCATAACGCTTCTCCTTGGCGGAACGAACAACCCTCTTCGTTTCTTCCTCCTCATCGCTGAACTGAAAGTTAAAAATGTACCGTACGATAACAAGATTTTCTGATGTGCACATATTTTGCACAATTTCTCACTTTTATTTTCATGTTGATGATGCTATCCAACTTTACACAACTATCTGTAAAGTAAAACACATATTTGTTTGTTATATTACTAAAAGATCATGGATAAGATGTGGCTGATGTACCACATTCAGTCAAAGACAACATGTGACTAAAATAAACATAGGTAGAAGCTGTCCCAATCTACATCAAGGTACCATTGCAGAATTACACAGGAGCACAAGATAAAATAAATTCTGGGAACATGAACTGGTTATCTCATGCCCTGGTTTGGGTTGTACATAAAACACAACTAAGAACCCTGGGGATTCACATCCAGGACTGAGCAATAAATGGAAATCCAAGATAATGTTTTAAGAATGAAAAAAGGGCAAAATACAAAGGAAGGTGATGACACATGAACCGTACTTCAAGATCTTGCACAAAAACTGCCAGTCACAAGATCACTTCTGAACTACATTCGTGTTCCTTCCCAGATATTCAGTGGATGCGAAAGTTGCAACAACCCCTACAGCAACTGACTATGTCACCAATAATGTTATATTACTTCAATTTACAACAGTTATCGACTATCACCTAGTAACATATCTGTGTGTAAACGATCCCTATGTAATGTTTTCAGCTAAGACACCATGCAATCTGGCAGAGATGCATATACAGTTCAGAACGTACTGCCCCATCTTCATGTTTCAACCTTTAACAAGGAGGCAGTGTGTCCCTTTAGATGCTGGTACCCAATGCCAGACTGCATGGTGTCATAACCCAGAAGACCATAAAACAGACCTTCAATGCTGTAAAAACCTCAAATTGTAAAACCCTTTTCTGGCACTTCCCCAGATCATGTTTTCTCACACAATTCACATTTTACTAAATATCAATGGTTTTTACACCTGCTACGCCACACTCTCAAATTATAATAATTCACTTGTGTCCACCTGCAACTGATACCTTTTTAAGCTACTGTCACATGGAATTAAGATTTGAAACTCATTATGTATTTGTATATTAAGGGTCAATGAGTTCAGAAAAGGCACAGAGCTTCAAATCGTCGCAAAGTGTTTGGACCCCTTTCTGCATTAGTCATCTTATGAATTATTAAGAGGAATACACAAACTGTCAAGTAAATAAACTGTGGAACGCCAACCTGTGTCTATACCCACACAAAAAAATGTGTAAGCTTTATTTATACACACCAAACCCCCAAGCCTGACCTTGGTTTATCAACACAGAAATCCAAACTCTGACACTGGTTTACACACACACACACAAACCCACAACCTAACATGGGTCTAATCCTAAAGTGACAACCCTGACTTGGTCTTCACTGTTGTAATATCAGAAGAACCACACAACATGAGGAATGAAAGCTACACAGAAACAAAGTCATATATTATGGTTACATATCCATGGTTCATTTCTAAACATCACTTTATTAAAGACATACCTGATCACTGAATGTAAAGTTAAGTACCACATAAAAAATAAACTATCAAATTATTATAGACAAATATCCTATTCTACATTAGTGCATACGGGCTTTCACTGTGCGAACTGTTCAGATTGTGGCCTCTAGTTATGAAATCATGTAGTTTTGTACATGGACACCGGCATTTTACAAGAACATGCGGCCTCACTTGCGTTAATCTTGGAACCCAATCCTTCAACCCAAGACATGGTAGCAACATGTATCTCCACTTACAAGACTGCAAGATTTCACATACCAGAAGAACACAACATGAACCACTTTTTTCTGTTACAAACTTACCGTAAATGTTGTGGCTGGCTGGCGTGGTACCTGCTCTTCCTCTGACGACGTCTCAGACTCAGAGTCTGAACCTGTAGCGAAAAACCGGCTGCTACTCATATTTATATATTTGGTTACAAGCACCAGCTAAAACACAGATAAATACGCCATCAAGGAAACCGCTGTATAACAAAAATACCATACACGTGTTAAATTTGTCAAATGCAATATGGTACATCAACTTTCGCAAAAAATTACATACACAGCGAAATAAATGACTAAATGTAAAACAAATCTCAATACATGGACTAAGTCCGAAAATCAAGCCACACTCACTTATTCAGTAACACGGGTCAGTCTACGGTTAATTAAAACTGCACGATTAACCTCACAAAAACACCACAACACTTACACACCAGAGGTCGCCATGTACATAGCCAGCAACCCTCAACCCCAAAGTTCATGCAGTATAGGCCAGTAGCGCCACATACGGGTGTCGGTGCATTTAGTCGGCGCCATAATTGTAGAGCTAGGACATGTGTTAGGTCATGACAAATGAATCGTGTGAGCAGGTCGGCTGGAATATACCCTGCTCGGATGATGAAAACTATGGTGTGCGCGGCAAGGTTAGCATTAATTTTTGTGCGATGTAAGTAGGCTTATACATACTAAATTTTTACGCGTCTCTAATGTGGCCAGTGAAGATGAAGTGATTCGTTCTGTAGCAGCTGTTAATGTGCTGTTTAAGTTGTTAGGTTTTGTGTGTACACCACCTTACACATGTAAGGCATTCAAGGGAACCTCACGTCCGGAGTTTTTAACACATCAAGGAGGTCGAGATTCTAGGTTATCACGGCGGTGAATACGAAGATTACGGTGTCCTGGTATGTGGTGCCGTGTGGGTTGGTGGATTGTTCTGAGCGTTTCAGAGGGACCCCAATCTTCAGTTGTAGTTTTGCAGAACAGATTGTTGTAGACGCAAGAACACCGCGAAAAATTGTTATGTATGTAGCAGAAGCAACATATGTAACTAAAGACGTTCATATAAATCGCGATACACACTCATGCATGTATATAGTATGGCGTGTATGTTAGAAGGCATCGTAGCCGTTTGCAATCAGGGGTGCCAAAATTAATAGCGACTGACGTGGGAGGTGGCTGTGAAGGCAATGAGCAAAAATGCCTGCAAACTTTTGTCACCAATATGAAACTCAAATTTGAAACAGTACCTGCCAGTAAAAAATGATAACTGAAAGCATAGTCTTGGTGTTGTGAAGTTTTTTGTTGAATGTGAGTTTCCAATAAAATGAAACCAGAAAGTTTGTGCTGAAATGAAACGTGAATGCCTAACCTTTGTGGATTTCAACTGTTTTTCCTTCTGTTATGGTCCCTCAAGTATTGAATGAGGGGGTAAGCTTTCTGTCACTGGCGGTCAACTGCAGTCATAACGGTTGTAGATTAAATTTTTTCTTTTGTTATCTTACTATAAAGTTTGTGCTTCATGGATTAATTATGATAGCATAAAGATTCTGTCACTACATTGAAGCCATAGATGCCTAGATTCCATGAAATACAGGTTTGTTCTTGTTGTCATCATAGCTTACAGAATAACACCAGTTGAATAATTTTTCCTTTTTTGCCATGTATGTTGGGGTACCATGACTTTGGTTACTGTGACAAGTCATATTGTGGCAGCCATGTTGGAGAATAATATGGGCTGCAAGATCTAGGATGGAAGGATTTTCTAAGGCACATAAGCTCGTTTATATTATATAGGTATATTACCATTCTCGTTAAAGTATATTGGTTTGGATAACGGGCAATGGAATTTTGAGGTTTTAGTGACTAAATGTGTGTAAAAGTATTGTATATTTTGAATTTTGTATTGTTATGACATATTGCACATCCTGTTGTCACTTTGACTGAACCTTTGCTTCATGGAATGTATAAAATATGTACATGTGTAAGGTAAGTGAGAAGTTAGTACGTGCTTAACATATTCTCAACTAGAGTGCCTCACTTTTCTAGGTTCAGGGGAGAAGCAGGTTTTCTCAAAATTTTTGTCTGTTATCTACCAGCCTACATGTCATTACACCGCAGAAGCCCATAATGTACATAAAGGATTTTTGTCTACATGATTTCATTCTTTTGCAGTTCCGTGTTAATTAGCAGAATTTTCTGAGTCGGAGTAGTGCTGCTGAATTTTCAAAGTTCCCAGGACTACTATCACATGATTAACATCCGTGTGGGATGGTGGGGTGACATAAACACATGGTGTAATTTAAGGTGAAACTCAGTTATTCCTTTTGAAGGGAATGATTGTAAAGTTACACAAACAATTCTGTTACTTAACAGTTTAACATTGCTAATTCCGTGCATTGTTCTGTCATCAGTCACTGTATCAAGTACCAACTAAATGCGCTGTATTAAATTTATTATTATTTCATTTAACATTACCCAGACATGTTTCAACGTTTTAACCATCGTCCTCAGGGGGGTGCACCAAAGTCTTTTCTAATGCTGGCAGGACCGATGTGTGGTGTTAGTTGGTCAATCTTACAGATTTTGTTAAACCAAATTGCCGCATTAGTCTTGAGCAGTTTCTCTTTGGTGTTCTTGTAGTTATTGATTTCTCTTCCTTGTTGAGCACTAATCAGTTTAACATTACTAATTCCGTGCGTTGTTCTGTTGTCAGTCACTGTATCAAGTACCAACTCGATGCACTGTATTAAATTTATTATAATTTCATTTCACATTATCCCGACATGCTGTTACTGTTGTGTATTTCCTGTTGGATACATTGAGAACATTTGGCCACTCTTCCCACCCTTGAAGTGTATGAAAATAATGGATGATTAGTGTCAAAAAACTTAGGAACATTTAATTTCTTCCTTTAATTGTCAGTCAGCTTAACCAGATTTTGTAGTTGTGTGGTATTCCAGACTCCTCCTTCCCCACTTATTCTCACAATAAAGATATATTTTGTCACTAATTCCATGAATATTTTCACGGTGGAAATGACATTGACGTATCTTAGTAATTTTTATTGGCTGCTTTGGTCCCATGGTGTGTAAATTCAAAAGCTTTTCTTTTAACCTTTTAAAGCCTAGCGGTAACTTTACGTACAACCAGGTTTAACATTAAAAAATTCTACGTGGTGCCCGCATTGCGTTTATGTGTTTTGTACGGATCTCAGAAGAAACAGCAACTTTTGCCTTATAAAACATTAAGAGACTGGTTTTTATAACCAAAGTGGAGAGTGTTTACAGCGCGGTACGCACTGAGTCCTTATATAAAACAGATACACTTCGTCTTTAAAGGGTTAATGTGTTGCAGCATATGTCAAAGATTATGGCAAGCAGCTTGTAAGTCTGCCTTAAGAATATACATTGCAAATACTGTATTAGATTTGGAGTTCTTATGGTGGTGAATGTTAAACTCATGGTCATCTGTGATACCTACCATGAAAATGGAAGCAGCAGGTTCCTACAGAATGTTTATATCTTTCTACAGGACAACATGTGGGCCAGGATAGCACAGTCAATATAGTGACTCACTACGGGCTGGACGGCCTCGGGATCGAATCACGGTAGGGGGAGATTTCCCACACCCATCCAGACTGCCCTGGGGCCCATCCGGCCTCTAGTATAATGGGTACCAGGTTTTCCCAGGTTAAAGCAGCTAGGACATGGAACTAGCCACCCCCCCCCCCCCCTTCTTTCACCAAGGTTAAAGAACGAGCAGAGCTGTATTTATACTCCCCCTTGGGCCTAATGTCCTGTGTAGGGCCCCATTTACCTTTTTTTTACAGGACTACATGGTATCATATCCCTGAAGAACTACTATAGCCTGTATATGACACATTAGAAAATATGTGAATTTCAAGATACTTGCCGTCATGAACTGAATACGCATGCTAACACCATGTAAGTTTTATGTGTAGGAACCATGGGAGCCATCACCCACAGACATAGCCACATTGTATGACTTGGTGGACAGGGAAGGAGTTCTAGAGCTGGAATGGCAGTGCCCTGGTCGACGTGTCCCTTCCCCTGCACATGATGACTTTTATCAGGAGGAAGATGAATCTTTGGAGTCCAAGTAAGAAGTTGAAAACCAAAAATTGTTTTCTCTTTTTGTCTGTTTTACTTTCAGTGAAACACAGAATTTAGCATCTGATACAATCTGACCATGAAAAATCACTTTGGAATGAGACACCTCCATGGAACGCGACATGATGGGATAACTAAAACAGCATTCTTCACATTGGTGGATACTGGGTACTACAAAATTTATACTTTTACATGACTTGTCTGTTACCTTCTTTCTCAAAATGCCTGGTTTGTTAAACTGAAGCTGTGTGAAGGCCATAGAAGAGACTGGAGTGTTAGGTAACAAGTTATTTTGAATATATATACACACGCATACATTTTGTATCTGATGGTATTGTCTGCATACTTTATGTTTCAGACCAGAAGAGAAGTCAGATTTTGATTTCATGGATGAAATGTCAGCACCAAAATTTACACCAAGAAGGACGGGTGAAGGGGGCCCTAAAGGAAGTGCCAAGAAGAAAACCACTAGTTTGGATGGAATTCTCTCTAATATACGTAGGCACCGGAAACTTGAAGAGATGGAGAAGCAAGCGTCAGAGAGTGCCATTAATAATCCATGAATTTGCTTAAATGTACAATAACATTTTGTACTCGTGTGATTGGTTGAGGATTTTAAAATGTGTTAAATATATTGTATGGAAGTTGTTGACTTGTCATTGGTAATTGATATATTTTTCATTTCTTTCCCGCTAATGTGGACACCTGATTGTTTAATTCCAGTGTGTTTTATACACAATTTGTTCGTCAGTGGTCCAGTTGTGAGATGGGCTTGTGATGAATATTTTTCACAAGGTTTACTTTCAAAATAGACTTTTCAGCGCTGAAGATATTGATCAATCCAAGAAGCACTGTCACTGCAACTTTTTAACATTTATTATAAAATTAGGCGGCTACATATTTCAACTGCATTTTGTAGTCATCTTTGGGCTGTTATTGTAAAAATGTAAAAGGAAAAGTTTTCCTATTGATTGAGATCTCAATTCAAAAAAATTCTATTGAGTCATAAATAACATAAAATACGATGCTTTTAAAATCTACTTGGAGTAATTAAAATTGTAATTAAACAGTATTTATAATATATTAAAGGATGAAGTACACTTGTGATAAAATACAGATTGTAGATAAAATCATTAAATTATTGTTGGTGTTATTACTGTGCATGGTAAGTGGTGGGTGTTGAGGTTATGAAGGTGAAATTAGTAGAACTGATATATGTATCACTGATACACTCAAAAATGCTGTTAGGAGTGGAAATATTGGGGTTAGAGGAGGGATGGGTCATACTTCGGATTGTATGTGAGACCTTTTGCAAAAGATTAATCAGGGTGCTGGGGTCAGCAGGCAATGGAGCACATACAAAGAATCTTATTGGAATTGAAAGTAACTGAGCACAGGAAATGCATGCATAAGTGGACAGGAAAATGATGTAAGACTAGAGAAAAATTGTGAAAAATAGTTGATAGTGGGAAGTATAAGGATAAATGGGAAAAGTCACTGACACAAAATGAGGACGTTAAGCTTTTGGCGCCAAGTGTTATATATATGTAGCGTCATGCTTAAAAGGCCAAATTTTGTGTAAATGTATCTGCTCTGATGCAGCCACTTGCTTGAATTCTGGTCTTCGTAGATCAGTTATGGGCATGTATTTCCAACAACAAAGGGTTAAATAAGTGTAACAGAACTAACATGTACAGTATGAAGTTTTGTGATGTAGATGTTACAAATGTGTGAGGGAAGTGTTGAAGGAAAAGGTTATATCAGTGTTGGGGATAGAATGTAGGTAAATAGTCAGAAATAGTAATTTAATATGTTACTGTTCATGATTATGGGCTTACATTGTAACAAGTGTAAGTAGGGTGGTGGTTAGTGACATCGTATTTAAAGGATGTTAGTCGTGATGCCATTGAAGAAGGAACATAGAGTGGGAGTGTTTGCAGATAGGGTGCTGATGAAGATATTGTAATGCCCACTCCCTCATTTTGGGTTTTTCTTCTCTGTACAATTATACAAATTATTTCGCTCCAGCTTTGGACCAGCTTGGGAGACCACCAAGCACTCGCAAGTTGCTGAGTGATTTCCTTAGCTGAGTAAACAGGAAAGTTGGATCACATATCTTACCCTCAGCACAGCAAGATTGTTAGAAGCATTGCTACGGGGTCTGAGACTTGCTGAGAGAGATGTTTTTACGAGAATAGTTGAGGAAGTTAGTGCAGAAAACTTCACTTGGGTTTTGGCTTTGGTGTGATCCGAATGGGAAGCTGGAAGAAGAAGCAACCTGAGGCATGATGAAGCGATTGATTTTTAGTTGGCTGATACTAGGTAAGCGAGGGATGGTCCTCTGAAGTGCCAAACGGCAGAACTAGAACTCAAGTGATTCATTTATTTAATTATTTAATTTTTTTATTTGGCTGTAATAAATTCCAAATGGATAGGGAACAGTGCAAGGTATTGACCCCCTACAATGGAGGGGAAGGTGATCCAGCTTCTGCGTTCACTACCTGTGTACTATTAATTTAGTTGAGAGATCATGCTTTCTTATTTCCTTACGTAGCTAACAAGAGTAGAGAGTGTAGAGCATCTTAGTAAATAAACAGAATTAGTTGGAAGGTTGGTATTTTATTGAGAGCAGTTGTCACGTATCTGCATAAAAAGCGAAAGTGAATGGTGGCAGCGGCAACCTACCAGTAGTGACGACAGTTGGGCAGGTATCAACCGGGCGCGCTACACAAAACTGTGGTGGCTACAGTAGGATCGTCATCCTGACTACTACTCGCCACTATAATATTAAGGCCCAAAAGGGACGAGGTAGGAGGGAGCTGGAAGAGATTGCGTATCTGGGAGCTTCCAGATATGTACTCCTCACCAAATATTAGTCAGGTGATCAAATCAAGAAGAATGAGATAGGTAGGGCTTGTAGCACATATGGGAGAGAGGAGAAGTGAGATGCATGTAGGGTTTCAGTGGGGAATCCTTAGGGAAAGAGACCACTTGTAATATCTAAGCATAGATGGAAGGATAATATTAAATTGGATATTAAAAGATGGGTTTGGGGTTGTGATGTGGATTGATGTGGCTCAGGATAAGGACCAGTGGCAGGCTATTGTGGACATTGTAATGAACCTTCAGGTTCCGTAAAATGTGTGGAGTTTCATGGCTAGCTGAGAAAATAGCTTCTCAAGAAGGACTGTTTACAATCAGGAGTTAGTTAGGCAGTCAGTCATGGTGCTATCGAAATACAAAATGGTGGGGTGTAAACCAGGGAATTGCTTTCTGTCATTTGTGGTGTATAATCAACAGAATCTGTTTTGTGTTGTACCCAAGACATACTCCAGAAGGTAACATTTTCATTTTCTTCCTTTTTTGACAACTGTTATTGCCTCCTTTTGCTTGCGTGCAGACAAGTATCTTTGTAGTACAGAGCTCCTACAATTTGTCAGAAAATATTGAATTATTAAAATGTACAAAGGTTACTTTTGTAAGTTTCCAGGCTGTACCATGAGCAAGTAAAACACATATCAAATAGCTGGCTTGCTGTTGAAGTGTTCAGCCCATTTTCAGAATACTATATAAACTATTCTTTGACATATTCAGTGTATAGTCATCACATAATAACCCATGTTTACGATGGAGAGTGGACAGAAGTTACAAGAACCATACAGAAGTTGTATGTGTGCATCTTTGGTTTGCAGAGCACTGGTTAGGGCTGTATTGGTCATTCTCAGGAAATAGGTTATGGTTGGATGTTTTTGATTATGCACACTAAGGTTATTTTGCGGCTTTTGTTGTCATAACAATAAAAATTTGGGTCTGTGGTGGTTGATAGCAAGGAAGGACAGTTTTCTGGTTAACATACTAGTAATTCAAATCTTTCAGATTGAAATATGTGTTGGTGGAAATGAGTATGATGGTTTTAAGCTGAGTGAAGGAGAAGATGCAAAGTATGTGTGCACTTCTACATTATATTTTGCTTGAAATATTTATTTTGGTTTTCTCTACAACTTTTATCTGAAACTTTTCTCATTTCAGGACGACTTTTCAAATATATTATAAGTGTACATATGTCTTCATGAAGAAATACCTAATTTATTTCTAATTTATTTGTCCATCCTCAACCAAACTTTAATTTTCATGATAGAGTTTAATAAACATCCGCAGTATAAAATTGTGTGAAAATCTGTCCAGTGGGAGCAGAGTTGTTTCTTCTGAACAGACGGACATGATGAATCAAACTGTCGCTTTCTGCAGCTTTGTGAATACGCCAAAAAACTGTAGATTTGTGTTGCTGTTGTAGGATGCTTATGAGGGAGGTCAAGTTATGACAGCTCTTGTCTGTTGTGTCTCTTACTGTGTATACTGGGAACTTCAGACCCGGCAATTGCTATGAAAATGAACTGTATGTTTATAAAAATAATACAGTGTAAATATGGAGGCAGTTATAATTATGTATTTCTTCAAACCATAACTAATATTTTTTCAGAAATTTCTGTTGCCTGCAGACATTTGACAGTGCCACTTTTATTTGTATGGACTGAATCAAATAATGTCTGGGTCTATTTCAGTTTTAATAAATGATAACAGCACAGGTGTTTTTACCATGTCCGTAACAGGAAGAAAGTCTGTACATGAAGATATGTTTTTGTAACTAGGTTACAGTGTCCTTATTTTACAACATTCAGATGAAAGTCTTTGCTTAGATCACAACATCTTCAAACACATTTCAAAAATCAATATACATATATAATATGTAAATGAGAATGCAATAAGATACAGTTTAATGTTCGGACTGCGGTGTGCTAAGACACACAGAGATGCAATATAATCTTATGATCCTTGTTTGTACACATCCAAATTCCTGAAAATAAAAACAAATATAAATATTAGTATATTCAATTCTAGTGCATGGTCAACACCTGCTATTTGGGCGCATTTCATGCAGGTTGTAAATTAATGATTGATATACAGCACTTGTCATCGAGTTGTTTAGACCTGCAACTATAATCAAGAGTGCCAAACGCTGTGATTGAGTGTGTCACAATCCTGCTTTATGTACATGATGCCCTAGTTTCAAATCTCAGTCCAAAAACCAGCTATCTTTTCTGAGGTGTGTTGTAGTCTTCCAAAATCCCTTCAGGCAAATGCGTGGATAGTACTGAAGTAGGTGATGACACTTTTCTTCCACATCTTTTACAGTTCGTTGTTCACTAAGCGTCCCGTTGTATGCGGCTGTATGAGCTGAGGTATTGAAATTATTACTAAATAAACCATATACTGTATTACTCTGCTAATATAGCAGATGAGAATATAAAGTCAGTGTGTGCAGATGTGGGTGTGCAGTTAAGTTTGTCTCACATTGCGGTTTAACATAAACCAGTCTTGCTTGCCTACTTCTGTATAGTTCAGTGGCGTGCAATTTTTTAACTGTGCAAATATAAATATATATATATATATATATGCAAATATAAATGATTTGATGCAGTGCCATGGAGGGTTTTTAAAAGAATGCCATTAATATACGCAGTGTATTGTGTGTTACGAAATTCTCCATTGGCCACTTGGGAAAATGATGCTTATGATATAATTAAGTTTATTTTGGTTTATTTAATGAGAATGTGAGTAGCTAAGTTTTATGATGTTGAATGATGAGAAGATTAATTAATAATGAAAGATGGGGGAGGAAACCGGTGTGGCTTAATGCAAGGTATAATCTGAACATTTTTTTGGAGGAAATAAGGAAAACCAAGGAAAATCTTGAGGTAACTCATCTCTGGGCCCATTTTTGAACCTGGATGCCTCTCAGATAATGAAGCAACATTGCTACGCACTTGATTACAATACAACATGTATCTGTGTCCTTCAGTAGCAACTTCATAATATTTGCTGAACGCAACATGCACATCATGATGCTGCAGACCAATTCATGTTCCTTTCTTTAATACGCTGTTGCACAAAATGAATGTGCAATGTCGATGTGTCTGTGCTCCTCAGCTTCTTTTAGCGTATGCCATTAGGAGGGTTTGGGCAAACTAGGAGGGCTTGAAATTAAATGGTACGCACCAACTTATGGTTTATGCTGGATTTGTATTTACAATTAATGGATGTCAGGACTAATGAAGTCCTTTATGTAAAATTGTAGCAGTTCATTGTGCAAATTACATGTAATTCAATTAGTACAGATTTCCATTCTTGTTCACTGTATATCATGAAAAGATACATCTGAGGTGGGACTAATGCTAGAATAATTCTGTTTAGGGTCCTGCAATTTTATATGAAGATTTTTTTTTAAAATATGCGAATTTAGTTAAGGTAATACTTTCGTAGAATTGGAAATAATGTTATATGAATAGGAATGTACTTTTCTCGGTTTAGTGTTAGTAATGGCACTCAGAATGTAATGTTTTGAAAATGTTTAAGTTCTGTGGGATCTATGGTTACTTGTTATGCAATTGGGGTTGTGTCACTTTCGTTACACTGCTAGTGACAGAAAGTAGGTACACAAAGGTAAATAAATAATGACGTGAAAGTACAAAGGTTGCTAGAAATAAGGTTGTGCCATTCCCAGAAACCCAAACCAATCATGCCACCATACCAACTATGATTGAAACATCTCAGAATGATACTGTAGTTTTTCATAAATTAATGTTTTTTTCCCCCGATTTGTGCAACATTAGTTTAAAATTGACGTGTAAGCTTGTAATTATGTTGGAACATCTCTTAGGCTGAATGTTAAAAATGGTTCCTCCCAGTGGGTAACTTAATATCTGAAAAATTTTCAAATATGATTCCTTACTCCTCAGATACACAGTGATCCATGATGCAGTGACCAGAGTCACAGCAAGGTATTTCCAGACCCCAGTAGCCACATCGCTGATTTTCTGGAACACATTCGTCTTGTGCCTCTTGTTGTATGGGTGGACCCTATTTTAGAATATAAAATTAATTCACACAATTTCATCATATTGCACTGTGACCTTTCACTTTACGTATTTCTTGCTTTTGTGTTTGGACAAAGACATGCGGGTGGGTGTTTGTATACACATAAACAGTAATACTGCAGGTTAACTGCAAGTTTGTTGGATCAGACGCTAATGTATGTTATGTTGAAAGTGCGTCTTTAATCTCCACCCTCGGCATGGCAGCTGTTGTGGGAGCATTATCATAGATGTAGATTTTGTATTTAATAAATCTTACAGCAGCTGCTTTGCTGAGACTGGAGTTTAAAGAGATACACAATTTGCAAAATAACAACACTGCTAACACAAATTTCTTTCATTTGATTAAATTTCTCCAGAAAAGTGTATTTATTTTTTTGCATCACCTAGACATTTTGAGAAGCGGAGTGGAACTTACATCCCTATGACTCATGAAAGTACAACCGCGATATTAGGTATTTATGATGAGCTGCCATATATACCTACTGCTAACAGTCATTACTGCAATAATAGTACTAACAATAATAACACGAGAGAACTCCCTGTGTATTGCTACTACAACTCATGGCACTTTCATTAAAACAACAGTACAATTTTAATTTAATTTTGATCTCATACAAAATGAAGTTAGCCCTGTGTACGCCATGAATGCATATAGTGGAGTGATGGTGTAGCTCCACTCATTCTTAACCTGGAATCTCGGCACTAGATGGAGGTGACGGGGTCAGCTTCACGCTCCGGCGGCTTTACTCCAGAGGAATGATTCATGATAACCATTGAATAAGACGCTGCTTGAGCCACAGAGCCAGTCTGGGCACCTTGAGGAGGTAAACGTCTCTTGCCTCTGCGGGGCATCGAACCACGACCATTCGGTTGCCCTGTCGCCCAGACAATGTAACAAATACGCTGTTCTGGCCCTGATGCCAGTTGTATTACTGATAACTTCACTATAGTCATCAGCATGCGGTGGAGCAGGTTGGTTGACGCACTGGTCTACAAAATGGAAGGTCACGGGTTCGATTCCCGATGGTGTCATTGGGATTTTTCATTGACTTAATCCTTCCGGCCACACTAAGGCCCAGGGGACGACTCAGCCTCTAACAGAAATGAGTACCAGAAATATTTCTTGGGGCGTAAAGGCGGCCGGTGCGTGTGGCTGACAACCTTATTGCCTTCCTGTGCCCGACTGTCTTGAAATCTGGGAACCTCAGCCTCCTGGAACCCTCATGCCTGTACAGGCATTGCTTTACCTTCACTACAGTGTAATATTGTATGTACGTACTCTTTTGTACAGTTGTGCATTGCGGAAATATCTGCTGAACCAGAGAGGGCTCCACTTGTAGATAGGCCGGTCATCGTTGTATGCTGAGCAACACGCAGTTAGTATGACCAGGAGGAGAATAAATCCCGGTAGTGTGCGGCGTGCCATCTGTTACCAAAACAAAGAAGTTAAAAATACATTGTTACTTTGCTGTCCATGAACAAATTCTAAAATATTAGGCTGAAAGTAAATAAACGTCATTTCAAGGTCCATAACCAAATTTCATGAAGATCCATCGAGTGAGAGCCGAATTGTTCCTTGCGGACGGACAGGCAGACATAACGAGCTAATAATCACTTTTCGCAATTTTTGGAACGCGCCTAAAGAACTGCCAAACTGAGGACACTTAAAATACGGCAAAATAATGAACTACATGCATAATATGTTACCAACCACAATAAACACATAAGTACCTTTACAGGAAAAGATAAAGTTTCTTTTTCTGGGGGGCATAGGTTACTTATATAACTGCTATATATTTTAACATTTTAAAGCGTAGCGGTAACTTTACGTACCACCAGGTTTAAGATTAAAAAATTCTACGTGGTGCCCACATTGCGTTTATGTGTTTTGTACGGATCTCAGAACAAACAGCAACTTTTGCCTTATAAAACATTAAGAGATTGGTTTTTATAACCGAAATGGAGAGTGTTTACAGCGCGGTACGCACTGAGTCCTTATATAAAACAGATACACTTCGTCTTTAAAGGGTTAATGTGTAGATAGGCCCATAATTCTAAGTACTTAAATTCAGTACTTCTGTTCTTGATTCAGTTCCACCTTTTCACTTTCATGTACTGCAAAATCTGATGATGGCACCTCAATGCTGAAATATTTATCCAGAATTAGGTTACAGTTTATGTTTTTTCAACAAGAATAAAAGCTTTTGATGGAAATACACCGATATTTAACAACCAAAATCAATAAAAAAACACATTATTAGTATTTAACTGTATTATATTAAGCCCGTGAGCACATGTCGACCTGTTCTGAATATACGGCTTCCTACGTGCAGAGAGATAGCCTGAATCTGTGTCCTCATTACACAGGCGTGATGATTAATGATTTACTTAACGGTGGCGAAAACGCTCTGCGCCCCTTTTCCCATGAGCCTTGCACGACGCTGTGTTAATGTGATACGCTGTAGTGCTTGTTTTAAAACAGTTTAGAAACTCTTGTATCAGAAGATCGTGTGTCCCTGTCAGATTCTGCAAGAATAATTTATGGGCGGTGGGACTTTGTAGGTGAGGAGTAAGAGGAAGAGAAGACCAAAACGATAAGGAGAAGAAGGGAAGGAGAAGAGAAGGAAGGGAAAAAGGTAATAAAGAAGGCCACAAATAACCGAATGCGTAATGGGTACACAGAACGGAGACTATGTTGAAGGAAAACGTAAGAAGGACGATAATAAAGCAAGGAAGAGGGAAAAGAAAGAAGAACTGAGAGTGTAGGCAACGTGCTGGCAGATAAAATGAGTCTCGCTTTTAACTTTAGTTTAGGTGTTATTTACAAAGTAAAAACGGAAAGATCTTCGCTCTTCTGGGTTGTTACGCAGTGTTAGTTGTTTGTTTTTTTTTTACCGACGTTTCGATACAGCCTATTGGTCCCATCTTCAAGGGTCAAGCCGTCAACGCTTTTCTCGTAAAGCGCTGTCATGTCTGTCCTCATGGCATTTGCTCATACAGAACGGATTTTCGTGAAATTTTATGTTGGGTATTTTCAATAAAATCCGTTGAACAAATTTAATTTTCTTCAAAATTCAACAAAAATAACACAAACTTTACAAAAGCCTTACGTAGATTTAAGGCATTTCGCTGAATTTTCTTGTACTGAAGAAATCTTAGAATAAAGTTGTAGAGAAATCGAAAGGTGCACTTATGGGAAATATATATATATATATTTTTTCGAAAATCGTGACATCTACGAGATAATTACAAGAACTACTACAGAGCCAGCGACCAAATCTAAAAATAATATGGCGCCACAGAGTTGCGGTATGCATCCGGGGAAATTAATGCAAAATTCAAGCATTCAATCAGAACTGCAGTCAGACGTAAGAAACAGAGAAATTACGCAATGAAAGGTGACTACCTTGTGTTTAGCCGCAATGTGCATATATATTAGACCATTAACGTATTTTTCTCCCCTTTCTGTAAATGCTGGTATAACATACAGAGTGCCGCAAAAGCCACCCGACACTCGATGTTTAACAACAGAAGGCTGTTTCGAGAATTCTTGCCTCATCCTGTATAAGAAGCAGAAGTGAAAAGCGTCTGAATTAGCTCGAGCAATGTTTCTTTTCAAAATGGGCGAAGTAAACGTTGTCCCTATACACGCCATGAAGGCATACTGGGGGCGGGGATTTATAGATCCACTCTTTCTTAACCACGGCGCTAGGTGTGGGTGGGTGATCAACATCACGCCCCGGCCGCCTTACCACTGGGAAAGAACCACGGTGCACATTAAACAGGATGCCGTGTGAGCCTCAAAGCCGGACTGGACGTTTCGGGAAAGACATACTTACACAGCATTACTACAATTATGGGACTGAAAACGATATGGAACAAATCGTGTTATAAGGTTCCAACACGCGTTGCTGTTATACTCTACGTGTGTTTCTTACCTCGTTTTGAAAAGATATGGAAGACTTCCCCTGAACGTTGTATGTAAATTCCGATTTTGAAACGTGTGAACCATTCGTTCTTTCGTTCGTTCGCTCGTTCTTTCGTTCATTCATTCATTCATTCATTCATTCATTCATTCATTCATTCATTCATTCGTTCGTTTGTTCATTCGTTTATTCACTTTGTAGCCTGTCTTACGACAGGTCCATGGCGTCTTACACAGCGAGTTCTTCACAGAGTGTAATCTAGTGCTTCCTCTTTCAATTTACTGTATCACCTCCTTTTCTTAAGGTCATCCACTAGGTGCTTACGCCTTCTTCTTCGTGTTTCCTTCACTTTATTCGTCCTTCTACCTTCCCTTCAGTAATGTGTTTCAGAAGGCAGTCCCTACGCAAGATGTGACCAATCCAAATAGCCTTCCTTCTTTTAATTGTGTGTGGGATGTTCCTTTCCCCCTTGATTCTATGTAATACTTCCGCATTTCTCACACGATCGGTCCAACTGATCTTCTCCATCCTTCTCCAGCACTGCATTTCAAATCTTTCTAGGTATTTCTAATCTACTTTCCGAAGTGTCACATGTTGGAGCACCACACAAAGCTATGCTACAAATGTAGCGCCTCACTAGTTTCTTCCACAGATAAATTCAATTTGCTAGTGAAAATAGTCCTCTTCTTGTTGAATGTTGCTTCTTCCATGGCAATCCTGGATTTAATTTTTGTGTACATCTTGCATCATTCGTTATCATGCTATCCAAGCAGTTGAAATATTCCGCAGTCTTCAGTTTGGTTTTGATCTATCATAATTTGTACTGCGAGGGTTGCCTTTAGATTCTCAGTACCTCATTTCTTTCCACATTCATTACCATTACACCCTATCTTTTCATTTTCGATTATTCTAATAGTCGTGACCTCTATCACAGAAAACCTTAATTGACACTAAACAATTTTGGTTTTTTTCATGCGTGTCATAAACCATGGATTTCGATACGATACAGCTTTGTGTAACATGTCTGCCATTTTTATTTTGATACAGCGACAATTTATCTGTTACAAAATATACTGCTTTAAGAGTTTTTATTACATGACGCTTCTTAAGCCTGGCGTAATCCCCAAATTAGGTGGTGCCTGCTCGCTTTTACAAGCATTTTCGCAGCTTCGAAATGTGCAAACCCCCACAGAAGGACTTAAGCCAGCTTAGTATACAACAAACTACTCGAATTTGTGTTACGTTACGAAACAGGGTCTGAGCCCGTTTCAGTCTTGTTATTATATTTACTGCAAAAGCGTGAAGTTAGTGTTGGATGCCATTACCTTAATTTAGCCAGTTTCATTTAACCCTTTAGAGCCTAGCAGTAACTTTGCATAAGACCAGGTTTAACATTAAAAAATTCTACGTGGTGTTCACATTGCGTTTATGTGTTTTGTACGGATCTCGGAACAAATAGCAACTTTTGCCTTATGAAACATTAAGAGACTGGTTTTTATAACCGAAGTGGAGAGTGTTTACAGCGCGGTACGCACTGAGTCCTTATATAAAACAGATACGCTTCGTCTTTAAAGGGTTAAAGTCTGCATTATAACTGCATTCACCGACATGCAACTCTCTTCCGTCTAATTGCTTTGTAGCATATAATCAAATCCGGTACAGGTGCACAAAGATAATTCAATGCCTTATGTCTGTAGCATCCACAGTTTCATTTCACTGCTGTAACAGCCATTTCAGCTGTTCAAATGAAGCAGGCCGAAGCTCTTCTTAGGCTTGGCAAGCTGCCTTAAGTGTACGTCCATGTTGACAGAGCTTACGTTTATGAGATTCCTATGTATCAATTAAATGAATTTTGGAAAACACTTTATTGATTTGCTACTGAGACGTCACGAAGTAATTCTGTTACAGAAGCCTAACTTTTCAATAGGCCTATAGGTTGCCATGGCTATCAGCTGAAACCTCTCTGAGCTAAATTAATTTAAAAACATGTTTCTCGTTTTTGTAGACTTGTACTTCTCACATTCAATGTACAGTTTCCAAGAGAACTAACTCACACATTTTCTAAATATTTCGTATTTATTTTACGTAAATGAGGTCCAACCCAATCACATTCATTTAAATTTTTGTAAGTACGTACTTAATAATGCCAACATGCTATTTTTTGAAGTTTTATTTGATGCTGTACTTCCATAGATGTCTGCCAAGTGGTTTCTGTTTAGGGACATTAAATTGTGTATGACTATAGATATTACAAAAATTTGCAGGTTTTGTTAATGTATGTTTTTAGTTCGTAGAACGAAAAAAAATAATACAATGGCGCTATTTAACCCTTTAAAGACGAAGCGTATCAGTTTTATATAAGGACTCAGTGCGTACCGCGCTGTAAACACTTACCACTTCGGTTATAAAAACCAGTCTCTTAATGTTTTATAAGGCAGAAGTTGCTGTTTGTTCTGAGATCCGTACAAAACACATAAACGCAATGTGGGCACCACGTAGAATTTTTTAATGTTAAACCTGGCGGTATGTAAAGTTACCGCTAGGCTTCAAAAGGTTAATGTTGCATATGTTTTTATGTTTGACAGGACAAAATGATAAAGAGTGAATGTGAAGCTTAAATGTTATTCCGCTTAAACGCCCACAGTCAGGGCGAAACCCTGCTGACGCAACCTTTTGTGAACCTGCATTAATTAGCTAATTATTCTGTAAATTCCTACGACAGTCATGGATCAGGTATACTAATATATTGTACTTCCCATTGAAACATCAAACTAAGTACCTTTTAATGTGTTCCATGTCCGTGCACTATATCATACAAAAACACTAATCACCAACAAATACACAAAGAGAGTTTTATCATCAATCGTAACACACTCCTACATGTTTCAACCTTGCTGGGTCATCTTCAGGGAGAACTTTTCGTTACCGTTACACTAGGGTTGCATTTTACAGTTGAGTGAGAATGTGCTGTTGACTGTGTACTGCGTTGTTCTTGCAGGCGTGAACTCTCTGCGGTCCGGGTTTCGAAGCCCGGACCGCGGAGAGTTCATTCTCACTCAACTGTAAAGTGCAACCTTAGTGTAACGGTAACGAAAATTTCTCCCTGAAGATGACCCAGCAGGGTAGAAACAGGTAGGAGTGTGTTACGATTGATGATAAAACTCTCTTTGTGCATTTGTTGGTGATTAGTGTTTTTGTAAGTACCTTTATTTTATTATAAACTACATATTGTTCTTTTTCATAGATTGACCCTTCAAAGACGAGACGTGTCTGTTTTGTATAAGGACTCAGTGCGTACCGCGCTGTAAACACTCTCCACTTCGGTTATAAAAACCGGTCTCTTAATGTTTTATAAGGCAAAAGTTGCTGTTTGTTCTGAGATCCGTACAAAACACATAAACGCAATGTGGGCACCACGTAGAATTTTTTAATGTTAAACCTGGTGGTACTTGAAGTTACCGCTAGGCTTTAAAAGGTTAAATACACTTTTGTTACAGTGTTACGTTTTCAAAACATGCCGATATATTAGAACACTAGTAAAATATATCTGATTCATCCTCCTTTGTAAGCCCAAGCATGAAAATATCGTAAGCATAACTAACTAACTAACTAACTAACTCCATGGAGCAGAGGCCTTCTTGAGAAGCTAACAATTTCTCAGCTAGTCAAGAAATTCCCCGCATTTCATGGAACCTGAAGATTCATTACCGTATTCACAAGAGCCTGCCACCTGTCCCTATCCTGAGCCAGCTTAATCCAGTTCATGACCCCATCCCACTTCTTGAAGATCCATTTTAATATTATCCCCCCATCTAACGTAAGCGTAACATAGATTTGATAATTATACGTCTTATTAGGCAGTGTTCATTTCTGGAGTATGATATAGTGCAACAATCAAAGAGCGTAGTGTGTATCCTTTGTTGACATACAAAAATCTCATTCTTAGATACTTCAGGTTAATTAGAAGTACAATACACTTATTGCTGCTAAGGACGCAATGTTTGGATGTGGGAAATTTAACGACGCTTTGGGCTACTTAAGTTGGTGAAACTGCCTTCTCGTATTCACGATTTTAAATACGTTACTGCAGTATGTTCAGACCTTCGCAACAAATAGTACCTTCTTGTTAATTTTGCACAAAATCATGTTAAACGTACCACATAAGAGACTTGCGCTTGTCTTCCTCTGAGCAGCGTGTTCATAATGCCAGTGTTGGCAAATATCAGCGTTATGCCTCCTTTACCCTATAAGATGACAAACTAGAAGAAACCTGACACAAAAAAACTAATTATAATACGTTTGTTCCAAGGAAATTGAAATTTGTTTTGTAACATAATTGGAAATGGTGGCAGTTGAAGTTCGTACGACGTGTAATTTACCCGCAAGCAAGGAATTCTATCGGGAATATCCTGCGTGTTTTCTGATACTGTTTCCGTATCCCCTTGTAGTGAGAGTACAGAATTAACCCTTTGAAGCCTAGCGGTAAATATACATACCAACAGGTTTAACATTAAAAAATTCTACGTGGCGCCCACATTGCGTTTATGTGTTTTGTACGGATCTCAGAACAAACAGCAACTTTTGCCTTATAAAACATTAAGAGATTGGTTTTTATAACCGAAGCGGAGAGTGTTTACAGCGCGGTACGCACTGAGTCCTTATATAAAACAGATATGCTTCGTCTTTAAAGGGTTAATTCTGCAATGTGCTGCGAGTCTGAACTTACATCAAACATCTGGAATGCATTCGTGTTTTAGGAATTTCCTTCTACACTGTCTTTCTGTCTAAACTCATAGCATGAACATTCTTAGGTATGAGTGTGAAATCGAAATTTAGAGAACACATAGCCACTCAGTCTCCTTTCTATGTTGTCTTCAACATAAGCATAATTATCCTTAATAAGATAAGACGTTTCCTTGAATACGCGTGTAAAATGTGAACTTTTACCAAACATTTTAGAACACCCTGTATGGTGGCCTAACCTAAATGTTTAATCTGACGATTGAGATATATCCGAAGAAATTCATGTTACTGTAATAAAGACGTACTCTCTTCATAGTGTCGGCTTTTCTGGTAATTAGGTATACAAGTACATTCATGATAAGATACAAACGGGAGGTAACAGTAATCCTAAAACAGTTTCGTGTACGATTGTATTTGTTAAGGTAAAGCAACCCCTATACAGGCCTGGACAGGCCCCGAGGGCTCTAGGATATTGAGGCTTCCAGGCTTTCTGGAAAATCTGCACACGAAGGTTATAAGGTTGTCAGCTCTACGTGTTTTGAAGTCTGTTTTCTTAACCTTCTCAGAAAATAACTTTACATCTGTCGAATTAATTAAGTACATATTAAGCTTCCTTTCAAAGTTAATTAAATTGTTTCACACTTTTCTCATAGTTGCATAAATTCATGAAAATTCAACCTTATTCCCCTTACTTGTACCATGAATTACACCTGTTCTACATTTAATCGGGCTATGTTAGTGTGATAAACGAGCGACAGGAAGTGGCAAGCGACAGTTGTCAGATAAAATAATGACCCTACATTATTAATTGACAAGTATGTGCGTTGATGACAACAATTAAGTACATAAATAACAAACATATTTCAAGAATATAGATGCACTATAGTATTTATTGCCGATCCCAGTGGCCGCGTGGTCTAAGGTGTGGGTCTGCGTCCGTTCGCTTGCTGGGATTGTGGGTTCGAATCCTGCCGGTGGCATGGATGTCTGTCTGTTGTGAGTGTTGTCTGTTGTCAGGTAGAGGATTCTGCGTCGGGCTGATCACTCGTCCAGAGGGGTCCTACCAGCTACGTTTGTGTCCAATTTTGTGTGATCTAGAAACCTCAACAGTGACGTGGGCTAGGCCCGATTTGGGCTGTTGCGCCACAGGAAATGAGAGGATAGTATTTATTCAACTAACCTATTGGAGATTATACTAAGAGTAAATTCCATAAATATTATACCCTGAAAGCAAAAGGTTACTCTGAAACATAACTTTTATCTGCCAAAATACACGGCGTCATATCCCAGAATATTGCAACCTTCATTTTCACTCCTCTAATAACTTCAGCTGTCACACAGTCTCTGCTTCCTTGCCACATAAGCCGACTTAAATTTGAACTCTGCTGGAAGTGACTTCAGTTGATAAATGTATTAGAAAGTGCTTTCCGCACCACTAAATCTTTGTACAGTGCAGTTGACAGTCTTGTATTGCCTACGGTCTTCAGACACAACGGGCATATTGACGAGTGATCTGACGTTCTTGTTAATAATTGACTTCGTCTACGAAGCCAAAAACAGACTAATTCTATTGCACATGCCATGTTTTAACCCTTTAAAGACGAAGCGTATCTGTTTTATATAAGGACTCAGTGCGTACCGCGCTGTAAACACTCTCCACTTCGGTTATAAAAACCAATCTCTTAATGTGTTAATATTAACCCTTTAAAGACGAAGCGTATCTGTTTTATATAAGGACTCAGTGCGTACCGCTCTGTAAACACTCTCCACTTCGGTTATAAGAACCAGTCTCTTAATGTGTTAATATTAACCCTCTAAAGACGAAGCGTATCTGTTTTATATAAGGACTCAGTGCCTACCGCGCTGTAAACACTCTCCACTTCGGTTATAAAAACCAGTCTCTTAATGTTTTATAAGGCAAAAGTTGCTGTTTGTTCTGAGATCCGTACAAAACACATAAACGCAATGTGGGCACCACGTAGAATTTTTTAATGTTAAACCTGGTGGTACGTAAAGTTACCGCTATGCTTTAAAAGGTTAAACAAACGAAAGTGCTTTTAGACTGTTTGGTTTCCTTCCATTAAACCCGGACATTTCGTTAAGGCTTGGTGTAACATGATAATGTGTGTGATGAGAGATACGGTGATATCAGGTATGAACTGAAGATACGCAAAAAGGCAGAATGCAGGATTAACATTTGCACAGATAAAACACCACTAAACAGGATAAGATAGACATGGAAAATTGTCACATTTACGACCAAAATAGCAGTTGATTCTTTCGGTTTCTTTCTGTAAAACTTTTATGCGTAGAACGCAAGAAAGTCAATGAAAAGAAGATCCCGGTTGTTGGGCGCTTTCACGAAATTACAAAAAACAACTACAAGCTTCATCAAGTCTGTCTGTTAGTCTGTCTCTCTGTCTCTCTGCCTGCCTGCCTGCCTGCCTGCCTGCCAGTCTGTCTGTCTGTCTGTCTCTGTCTCTGTCTGTCTGTCTGTCTGTGTGTCTGTCTGTCTGCCTCTCTGTCTGTCTGTCTGTCTGTCTGTCTCTCTGTCTGTCTCTCTGCCTCTCTGTCTGCCTCTCTGTCTCTCTGCCTGTCTGTCTCTCTGTCTGTCTGTCTCTCTGTCTGTCTGTCTCTCTGTCTGTCTGTCTGTCTGTCTGTCTGTCTGTCTCTCTGTGTGTCTCTCTGTCTGCCTCTCTGCCTCTCTGTCTGTCTGTCTGTCTGTCTGTCTGTCTCTCTGTCAGTCAGTCAGAATGGAACAACTCGGTTCCCACTGGGCGGATTTCCATGAAATTTGATATGAGTATTTTCTCGTCTCCGAAAAACGACCAAACCTGCTCTGGAACCCACTCGGCTTCTTATTCACTGAGTACCGGGGTTCCTTCCTTGGGCCTAAAGCTCCCGGCGTGTAATGTTGACTACTTGCCTCCATCTAATGCCTAGGTTAAGAATGAGTGGAACTGTACTTCTCCTCCCCCTATACGCTTCCATGGCGTGGTCAGCGGCAACTTTACGTTTGATTTTTATAACATGTCTAGTATGAAGCAACGCAAAAATTGATGTAAAACGGCCACATATTTTAGTTCGAATCAGAACTTTAGACTGTACTAAAACACAGGTCGATCCCAGCGGCCGCGCGGTCTAAGGCGTGGGTCTGCGGCAGAGTGCTTTCTGGGATCGTGGGTTCGAATCCCTCCGGGGGCATGGATTTTTTTTTCTCTTGTACAGTGTTTGTGTTGTCAGGTAGAGGTCTCTGCGACGAGCCGATCCCTCGTGCAGAGGAGTCCTACCAACTATGATGTGTGTCTGAGTGTGATCAAGTGCAAATGAAAAACCCTCGACACCTGCTGTGAGTAGGTAGAAGAGGGAAGGAGTACAAAATGAAACGAAACTGTAGTACAGTCTAATTAATACTTTTTTCTTTATAGTATGCATACCGTTGTGAGTACAATAAATACACATACAATGAACGCCGTCTTCACAAATTACTGTTTTCCTGTTACATTTTGGCCTGATTATGACTGCCTAGGTGGTGGAAATATGTTGCCAATCTTTAACTTTTAACAAATAAAGAACGAATTGTGAAGGCGGCTTTCATCCTATGTGTATTTAAGACATTTTTGCTTTAATTTCAAAAGGAAAATCTATATAATTTCAGAACATTCTGCTGGTTCCCTAGACAGATTGACATATTTATTTAAAGACGGTGGGCGTCACAATTTTCCACCTACACCGTCTGATAACGATAAGCCTTGTTTTAGTTGGACACTCATACACTCGTACACTCATAAATTATTGACGTTGTGCACCACGTCAAAGAAGGTGCACGTTCCTGCGACCTGAATGCTGTTAACGATGTAGCTCGGGTGGACGCGGTAACATGACACTTGCCCTTTGTCATCACCTTTCTTCCTCTCTCCATAAAGGCGAGAACAGAGGTTTGTGTACGTGAGGGGACACAAAAGCAGAGTGGCAAAGGTGAAATTGAAATTCATCGCGCAAATATCGATAATCTCGCTGGTGTCCTCAAAGGATAAAATCTAAAAGCTAGCAAGCTTAATTACTAAACACGTGAATGAATGGTTAGTAAAACAAACAACGTAGCTAATGCAGGCATAGCGCGTAGTATTTCTGGCGCTTTCCCTCGTCTGTGTTTAAGTGCATTGGTATGATATTTCCGTAACTTTTGTTCGAAAATGGTTAAGATCAGATTAGTGGCGTAGAAATGGAGGGGGGGGGGGGATGACACCTCTTTCCATGCGGCAGTGTGCAGAGGGTAGCAAAATGGGCAGAAAAATGGATATTCGAAATAAAAACTGATTTTTGCTCTCAAATTGTAAATTATTGAGTCAAACAAAAGGAAATTCAATAAATTATTGTAATTTATTCAGTCCATAATTTATAAAAGGGGCGGCCATTTTGATTACTCTCTCCCAGCGCCAAAATAAATAGCTACGCCACTGGCTCCGTTAATTGGCGCTCGACTAAAGCTCGACTAAATCTCAGAAATGCAGTCGAACTCGGTTACAACACCATGAGGGGGCCTGAATATTTTGTGCTGTTATAAACGAGTGTCGTTTTAACCGAGCAGTATAATGTTATGGTCAACGTTGAGGAATTAATTGGTACGACAGAATATCTGACGCTATAGGTGTGGTGTCGTATAAACCGATGTCGTTTTAATCGGGTTTCGTCTGTATACGTGAAATGCCCGTCCGGAACCACTAAACCAGTGGCACAGCATCACATCCCAGAAGACGTAAATCCTCAAAACCCCTTGATTACCAGCTTCAATTAACAAGTTACCGCCGATCCAGTTTGCCTAAGGTGGTCTAAGTCTTAGGTCTTCGGCCGCTTGCTTACTGGGATTGCGGGTTCGGATGCCGCGGGGGGGGGGGGGGCATAACTCTATGTTTCTTTTGAGAGTTGTTTGTTGTCAGGTAGAGGTCTCTGTGACGGGCCGATCAGTCATCCAGAGGAGTCCTACCGAGTGTGTGTGTTAGGTTTTGGTGTGAAGAAGATAAGACTTCTCACTATAAAATCTAATCTTCAACAAATTTACAACGCACCTGGGGATCTACGCGTAGATCACAGCAATTAATAACACTAGATATGGACTGGGAACATAAGGGCTGTCAGCAGGTCCGTTTCGTTGAGAACAGTAGCAAGATAATTACTGCAATATGGATTAGAGTTACTGAATTTGCAGGAAGTCAGATAAGGCAGCCATACATTTAAATATGCTCCTCATTTTAAGTGTAATAACTGGACATTAACCTTTTAAACCCTAGCGGTAACTTTACGTACCACCGGGTTTAACATTAAAAAATTCTACGTGGTGCCCACATTGCTTTTATGTGTTTTGTACGGATCTCAGAACAAACAGCAACTTTTGCCTTATAAAACATTAAGAGATTGGTTTTTATAGCCGAAGTGGAGAGTGTTTACAGCGCGGTACGCACTAAATCCTTATATAAAACAGATACGTTTCGTCTTTAAAGGGTTAATGTATAGTCTACTCTGACTTTGCTAAAAACTCTTGTCCGAGAAATTGTTTTTAGGGAATTCTGTGAGTCAGTTCCATTAGTTTGAATTTAGTTAGTAAACTGAGCCCTCTGTTTTCATTATTAAGTGAGCTCTTAATTTTTATTAAAGGCGAAATAATGCACAATTTATCATAATAATGTCCTATATTTCGATCCAGAATTCGTAAATAAAGAAATTTACACACAATATTTGCTCAGTTAATGTGAAAAGAAGGTAAAGCAATCCCATTTCCAGGCCTGGACATGTCCTGAGGGTTCCAGGGGTTTGAGACTCCCAGAATTGCCACGCAGTCGGCACATGAAGGTAGTAAGGTTGTCAGCCCTACGCACCGGCCGCCTTTACGCCCAGGAAACATTCCTGGTACTCATTTCTGTTAGAGGCTGAGTCGACCCCAGGGCCACAGTGCGGTCGGAAGGATTATGTCAACAAAAAATTCCAATGACACCATCGGTAATCGAACCCGCGACCTTCCGGTTTGCAGCGCAATGCCTCAACCAACTGCGCCACCGCACCAAGTTAATGTAGAATCTTATAATTAATTTCCTATAACAATTTTAATGTTGGAAATTTAGATAAACGTTTCGAATGCGTAATAAAGAGCTTATCAGTACAATTTCTGCTATCTAAAAACCGGTCTTTCATTTGCTATTAGGGTAAAGTTTAATGTCATCGTGTTTGTATTATAGACAAGCAAAGCTTAGTGCTACGTAACTTTGCTTTCTCACAGTTTGTTCATTCACAGTGACAACGCCCGCAGACAATTATGCATGATATCGACTCGAGTTCCTGGGATGGATTAGGTTTTCTGCGAAATTCATCCGCCTATGCTGGGTGCGTAATCAAAACAAGTGCTGCGTATGTCTGCCTACGTTTCTAACGATATTACGCGACAGAGAGAGTCCTCCATACACGGCCACAGAATTGTTAGTCTTAACCCTTTAAAGAAGAAGCGTATCTGTTTTATATAAGGACTCAGTGCGTACCGCGCTCTAAACACTCTCCACGTCGGTTATAAAAACCAGTCTCTTAATGTTTTATAAGGCAAAAGTTGCTGTTTGTTCTGAGATCCGTACAAAACACATAAACGCAATGTGGGCACCATGTAGAATTTTTTAATGTTAAACCTTGTGGTACGTAAAGTTACTGCTAGGCTTTAAAAGGTTAAAGACGAAGCGTATCTGTTTTATATAAGGACTCAGAATGTACCGCGCTGTAAACACTCTTCACTTCGGTTATAAAAACCAATCTGTTAATGTTTTATAAGGCGAAAGTTGCTGTTTGTTCTGAGATCCGTACAAAACACATAAACGCCATGTGGGCACTACGTAGAATTTTTTAGTGTCAAACCTGGTGGTACGTAAAGTTACCGCTAGGCTTTAAAAGGTTAAAGACGAAGCGTATCTGTTTTATATAAGGACTCAGTGCGTACCGCACTGTAAACACTCTCCACTTCGTTTATAAAAACCAGTCTCTTAATGTTTTATAAGGCAAAAGTTGCTGTTTGTTCTGAGATCCGTACAAAACACATAAACGCAATGTGGGCACCACGTACAATTTTTTAATGTTAAACCTGGCGGTACGTAAAGTTACCGCTAGGCTTTAAAGGTTAATGCCTTTCGGACTGAGTCTGAAGCTTTGTGAGCCATAGCTGTTACTACAAGCACCGCCTTCCGGACCCGCCCTCTATATTTGATGAGAAAATTAGTCCATCGAAAAAGCGTAAACTTCCAAAAAGAAATTTCTGGAATACGCAAAAAAGAATAAACTACTTTACTACTAAATAAAGTGTCATTTTTTTAACACCAGACTCAACATTTCAGAGCTGGCTTTATCATCTATTGCTATGATGCAGGATGTCGTCCGCTCTACGGTGCGCAGTTCTTCTTCAGTAAATTGCTTAAAATTTAAATTTGTCTCTAAATTAACATTTTGGTTCCTCTTTACGACCCGTTTCGGATCATGGCCAGCCCCGTTCTTGGGGCTTCGTGATCACACTGATTTAGACACACCAGAGTCGGTAGGACTCCTCTGGACTAGGGATCGGCCCCGTCGTAGAGACCTCTACCTGACAACACAAACACTGTACAAGACAAACATCCATGCCCCCGGTGGGATTCGAATCCACGATCCCAGCAAGCGGTCGGCCGCAGACCTACGCGTTAGACCGCGCGGCCACTGGGATCGGCAAATTTGTCTTTAAACTGACCTAAATCTAACGCAGCCTCCTGTAGAATACTCAGTATGACTAAATGGTTCACTAATTTTCTCTCATAAAAATATGAACAGATCCTATAGAGCAGAGTCATTATTGAGAAATCAGCAATAGTTCAGCTAATAAAGGATTTCCTCGCCTTATGTGGATCACGAAGTTTCACTGCCGCCTTCATAGAAACTGGCCACCTAGTTACGTTATAAGCCAGATGGACCCAGTTCATTATTTTTTTAATAATAAAATTTGTGTGGATTGGAAAACGACCAGACTCCTATCTTATAAGTAAAGTCTGTGATATATTGCATTATCCGGAAATCTCTATTAACCGGCAGATTGACAAAGAGTGGTCTAATAATGTAGTGTGGTGCAATCATTTGCTTTATTGCCTTCGCCTATTACAGGGTGTTACAGTACAGCGCTTTGAATATTTCATTTTTGTCATGGAAGTGGCTGATAAAAAGCGGAAAAGAGTAGTGTTGACAACAAAGGCAAAAATAGATGTGTCCATGAGGTTGTTAGGTACACTACGACACATATTGAGTCTAATATCCTGATATCCGGAAAATTGCGATATCCGGCAAACCTTTGGTCCCGGTGGTGCCGGATATCGCAGATTTTACTTAAGGAGGAAATACCAAGCTTAATGAATCTTACAGAGAATATGATTTTCAGCTCTATGGGTCGAAACTATGTACCTTCCTGTTCCTGCTGCAGTTTCTCGTTGTTGAGTTCAATGTTAGGGCGGGCCTTTCTAACGAACTGTTTTTCGAGCACCCTGTATAATACGAGATATTATTATGTTCACCCAATTTCTAGACATGGTCACTGAGTACGAATATAGCTGATCAAAGTGGCTGGAGCACGCCTGAGTGTCTCTTTTCTGTTTCTCGATTTTAAAAAAGCACTGTTTTACTCGCTTATCCAAAGATAATTCAGGGGATACAAAACAGTGGTTTATCGCAACACACTGCAATATTCGGCTATTAAATGGGCTTGGAGGGTGATATTGACTTACTAAGGGCTGTTAGAAGAAATTGTACTTTCATGTACGGGTGCGGTGATAAAATACTATAGGTCAGTTTCTCTAATTCTATGGCTATCTGGCATGACGTGCAATTATCGATGTTTGGTCATCTCGTTTTTGCAAAATTCAGATACTCAATGGGAAGAAAGTACACCCAAAATTATAATGTCTAATGTATGAACCTTACCATGCAAAGAAACGCTATGATCCCATATTTCCTCGAATATTATAAGGAAATATTTTAAAAAAGTATTTTCTGTATATTTTAAAGTTTCTTATGTTTGGACTGACGATGGCTTTGATAGAAAGCCAAAATATGTAAACATCTTATGTTTTAACCTTTTAAAGCCTAGCGGTAACTTTACGTACCACCAGGTTTAAAATTAAAAAATTCTACGTGGTGCCCACATTGCGTTTATGTGTTTTGTACGGATCTCAGAACAAACAGCAACTTTTGTCTTATACATCGTCAACTGATTGTTTTTTGTAACTACGATGGAGAGTGTTTACAGCGCGGTAGGCACTGAGTCCTTATATGAAAGAGATATGCTTCGTCTTTAAAGGGTTAATAAATACATTTTGTCCACTGAAGTACCCTCTTTTTTGAACGTGAGTTTAGACGTACATCTTTACATTTTTATCTTCCTCAACTAGAGTACATCTAAATATTTAATTTTAATTTTATTTTCAACATATCTTAACCGTGAAATTATCAACGAGATACACAGATGCAGCAAGCCAACGTACTTAAAATATTACGCTTTTTGTGTAAGAAGGTGAGATCAGTCTTGATTTTACCTAACAACGTAATTTTTTTACACACGTTTTGTATTATTTTAACCTTTTAAAGCCTAGCGGTAACTTTACGTACCACCAGGTTTAACATTAAAAAATTCTACGTGGTGCCCACATTGCGTTTATGTGTTTTGTACGGATCTCAGAACAAACAGCAACTTTTGCCTTATAAAACATTAAGAGACTGGTTTTTATAACGGAAGTGGAGAGTGTTTACTGCGCGGTACGCACTGAGTCCTTATATAAAACAGATATGCTTCGTCTTTAAAGGGTTAATTACATATTGCCTGAGCATTGTATGTAAAGAGGGGGAATATGTATCTGTATGTGCTGTGTTGATAAAAGCGTCGCTGTACTAGACTGAATACGGTTGCCATTTTGTACCTACATAATACTAGGGGATTTTTTTACCGTGGCGCTGCAACCCAACTCTGGCCTAGGCCGCCTCACTTTTGAGGTTTCTAGGTCACACAAAATTAGACACACACACACACACACACACACAAACACACCCGGTAGGATTCCTCTGAACGAGTGATCAGCTCGTCGTAAAGGCTCCTACCTACACAACACGCAACAAACACGAGGGACGAAAATCAATTTCCTTAGCGAGATTCGAACCCGCGATTCCAGCAATTGAGCTTCCGAAGAACTACGCCTTAGACCGCACAACCACCGGAATTGGCACTGCATTATTACGACACCTGTATTTATCTACTGAAACGCTGTAGTGTGAATGACAGTGTGAACTGCTGCAAATATGTTCACACCGCCTTAGAATCACGTGTTTTTTCTTGTTGTATGTCGTTAAATATTTAAAGTGTCTAAAAGAAATAAAATGAAAATATTATATCTGAATGGAATATGCACTTTAAAACGTTAACACGCCATTGCTCGTTAATTCAGTTTCTTAGAAAAATATGCATTTATTAATTTAAAGACCAGTGGTTACTTTATATACCGCCAGGTTTAACACTCAGAAATTCTACGTTCTGCCCACACAGTGTATTTATGTGTTTTGTGTGGATCTCAGAACAAACAGCGATTATTTCCCTATACAGCATTAACTGGCTGGTTTTTATAACCGAGACGGAGTGTGTTTACTGCGCGGTACGGACTGAATCTATATGTACACACCTAAAGCCCAGTGGTTACTTTATGTACCACCAGGTTTAACATTCACAAATTCTACGTTCTGCCCACACAGTGTATTTATGTGTTTTGTGTGGATCTCAGAACAAACAGCGATTATTTCCCTATACAGCATCAAGTGACTGGTTTTTATAACCGAGACGGAGTGTGTTTACTGCGCGGTATGAACAGAATATTTAAAAGTATATAATTCAGGTTAATTTTCGTTTTTAGAGGTTTAAGCTTCAAAATAAGGGAGGAAACTATTTGGCCCATATGAACTTAAGTTGAATTCGCTCTACAGTGAAGCCTGTGGCGTACTTCTGGACTTTTTAATACACACGCCTACAAGATGTCTTTTTAGGTTGCCTTCGCTACTCGCACTTTGCGAAAGTAACCTATGCCAGTCTAGGGGCACGACTGGAAATGTTCTATGTTCGATTTATGTATCTGTTAGGCATTTCTAGCAGCTGCTAGACGTGACATTCTCACAGCGCTGTTGCTGAAGATAAAAGTTTTCTAAGATGTGGGGCTGTGTCATTGCTGGGGGGGGGGGGGGGCCAAGACTCAGGCACTCAAAACTTTTGGACGTTGTCTTTGGACGAGTAGTTCCGGCGTTTCGAAGGCACAACGGTTATTCGAAACGTACCCAATGACAGAGCTTCACATTCCAGTAGAGCCGAAACTTCAATTTTATGAACTGGTTTAGTATTTGTTTGGAAAAGAATAGATAATGCAACAAGACATAAATATTTTGCCGATTTAAATCGCCAAATTTATATCTTTAAGTTATTAATTTTGAGTAGTTCGAAATATATATCTCTACCGCAACTTTTTTAAATTTTTCTTATTATATTATGTAATAAGTTTCTAATATATAAGGAAAAATATACTACAATTATAAGCAATCTGCATCCCTTTGTTTTCTCGTTTTCAGCATTAAATTTCGAAGCTTGGATCGGATGACTTTTCGGTCTTCATCTTGACGGTTATACCAGTTTGGCATTAAAGCGTTCAAGCCTAGATTCAATCAGAGTACACATGTCTTGTTTTCTCAGCTTCTTAAATTAAACGAGAAACTGATCCACGGTTTCGAATGTCTCTTATTGTACGCATCATCCGATAGGATTCAAGAAACCTTTCAACAACCGAAGAAGGGGGAAAAGATACATCGAAGTGGGCCAGACAAACAAATTACAACGCACTATTGTAGTTTGCAGTTAGTTTTTAATTTTCTGCCTCAATAACAAGGATGTTCCGACGCGTTTTAACCTTTTAAAGCCTAGCGGTAACTTTAGGTACCGCCAGGTTTAAGATTAAAAAATTCTATGTGGTGCCTACATTGCGTTTATGTGTTTTGTACGGATCTCAAAACAAACAGCAACTTTTGCCGTATAAAACATTAAGAGACTGGTTTTATACCCGAAGTGGAGAGTGTTTACTGCGCGGTACGGACTGAGTCTTTATATAAAACAGATATGCTTCGTCTTTAACCTTTTAAAGCCTAGCGGTAACTTTACGTACCACCAGGTTTAACATTAAAAAATTCTACGTGGTGCCCACATTGCGTTTATGTGTTTTGTACGGATCTCAAAACAAACAGCAACTTTTGCCTTATAAAACATTAAGAGATTGGTTTTTATAACCGAAGTGGAGAGTGTTCACAGCGCGGTACGCACTGAGTCCTTATACAAAACAGATACGCTTCGTCTTTAGAGGGTTAAAAGAAACCCGAACACTCCAATTCGGAAAGACGTATAGTGACTCCATTAAACTTGCATTTGTTTGTCGATACTTCAAATCTGTTTCAGAATAATGACTCAAATCTTCTCTAATATTGCCAGTTTTCGACTGGCAACTACTTGCCAAGTGTTCGAATAATGGCAGTGCCTCCATCTTCAGGGTCTATCGGTCCAAGGTGATGGACCCTGAACGTAGAGAGAACACGTTTCTCCAAAACTTTTTGTTAACTATTTACCAGTCGACACGGTGTCACAACCAATAAGATTTGAATGCTCAACAACGCCGCTGCGAGGACCAAAAACTCACAATTTCATAACAGATATACGGCTTTTTTTTACATGTTTGTATAGGCCTGTTATTAGTTTATATCTCATTATTACAGAAAATTATCAACGTAAATAGGAAGTAAAAACATAATCAACTAACGACAATTATTTCGGATCATCTCATATTGTGGTTCTGTGTTATATCACAATGTATCCTGCAGGGAGTACGACAGTAGGTTCTTCCGAAACGTCGATATCAACGTACTAAACTACAGGTGTCGTAACCAAGAATACTACGGTATGTAATTGTGTACAAATCCCGAGAAAATAAATTTTGTACGGTGGCCCCAAGTAGGCCTATTTATTAGGGAAAGTGCTTCGAGTCACTCTTCTGGCGCCTAGAATTTTGAATTGGCTGGAAGGTTTTTGGAAAATTCGTGAACACCTGACGATATGAATCTTCAGGTGTATTAAAACTTCAAATTTATAAACAGACTCTCAAGGACACTCGTTTCGAGTCGGTGTCCAGACGTTTCGAAACATTATATCGCCTCCATCTTCAGGGTCAAGCAGTCGAAATTTGAGATGATTATCTGAAATAACTGGCAACTGCATAATTGCGGGAGAAGTGCCATTTTATTTCAGGCATTCTGTATGTCTCAGAAGTGAGCCCCGTGGCCCTAGTGTATTATTAACCCTTTAAAGACGAAGCGTGTCTGTTTTATATAAGGACTCAGTGCGTACCGCGCTGTAAACACTCTCCACTTCGGTTATAAAAACCAGTCTCTTTACGTTTTATAAGGCGAAAGTTGCTGTTTGTTCTGAGATCCGTACAAAACACATAAAGGCAATGTGGGCACCACGTAGAATTCTTGAATATAGAACCTGGTGGTGTGTAAAGTTACCGCTAGGCTTTAAAAGGTTAATTTCTACAGTATTGCCGTAGTGTCATATAGGTTGTCTTGTCGTCTGTCCGTAGGCTACGCCGACGGCAGCAGCTTATGTCACAGAGTTCAGTCTTTCCAATAAGTTCACAAAGCCTCATACTGCTCCCGGCTGTATAAATTCTTGGCAGCTTACAGTGGCACACAAAGAGAGTTCTATTACACAGACGCTGGTTTGACCCGAACATCTCTTGTGTTCCTTAGGGCCGCAGTATTGAGCTACAGACGCAGTTTGAGGAGGACCTGACCCGATTCCTTTACGTCGCCTTCCTATGAATGATGCTTATCCGTGCATTGACGGGGACAGCGGGTGTAATTAACTAAATAACTGAGTAACTAATCAACTGAAATCACTAACTCCATGGAGTGGAGTCCTTCCTGAGGAGCTAACAGTTCCACAGCTAGACTAGAAATTCCCTGAATTTTATGGAACCCGAATGTTCAGTACCGTATTCACAACAGCCTTCTACTTCTACATCTTTTATTGCGTGTTTCGCTACAAAGTATAAAACTTATGTAACACTAACAAGGGCATTTGTTGAGATCTACCCTCTTCTGGGATATTAACCCTTTAAAGACGGCGCGTATCTGTTTTATATAAGGACTCAGTGCGTACCGCGCTGTAAACACTCTCCACTTCGGTTATAAAAACCAGTCTCTTAATGTTTTATAAGGCAAAAGTTGCTGTTTGTTCTGAGATCCGTACAAAACACATAAACGCAATGTGGGCACCACGTAGAATTTTTTAATGTTAAACCTGGCGGTACGTAAAGTTACCGCTAACTAACTAACTAACTAACTAACTAACTCCATGGAGCAGAGGCCTTCTTGAGAAGCTAACAGTTTATCAGCTAGTCAAGAAATTCCCCGCATTTTATGGAACCCGAAGGTTCATTACCGCATTCACAAGAGCCCGCCACCTGTCCCTATCCTGAGCCAGATCAATCCAGTTCATGTCCTCCCATCCCACTTCCCGAATGTCCATCTTAATATTATCCTCCCATCTACGCCTGGGTCTCCCAAGTGGTCGCCTTCCCTCGGGTCTCCCCACCAAAATCCGGTATGCACCTCTCTCCTCCCCCATACGTGCCACATGCCCCGCCCATCTCAGTCTTCTCGATTTGATTACCCGAATAATATTTGGTGATGAGTACAGGTCATTAAGTTCCTCGTTATGTAGTCTTCTCCACTCCCCTGTCGCCTCGTCCCTCTTAGGCCCAAATATCCTCCTCAGCACCCTATTCTCGAACACCCTCAGTCTTTGTTCCTCCCTCAGTGTGAGAGACCAAGTTTCGCATCCATACAGAACAACAGGTAAAATTATAGTTCTGTATACCCTAATCTTTGTGTTTTTGGATAGCAACCTGGAGGACAAAAGATTCTGCACCGAATGATAGCAAGCATTCCCCGACTTCAATCTGCTCTTAATTTCTTCATGAATGGAGTTTCGATTCGTTAGGGTTGCTCCCAAATATTTGAATTCTTCCACCCTTTCAAAGGATTTATTATCTATATTTATGTTGTGATTGTGTCGTGCATTCTGATTTCGAGACATGACCATGTACTTAGTTTTCTCAGCATTTACTTCTAGACCAATCTCCTTACTAGCAATAATTAAATCTCCTGCATTTTTCTTTATGCTATGTACGCTTCCGCCCAATATATTAACATCATCAGCATAAACCAGAAGCTGATGTGTACCATTCAATTTCAAGCCCTCCTGGTTTGCCTGAACCCTCCTAATGGCATATTCTAAAGCAAAGTTGAAAAGCAATGGCGACAGAGCATCTCCTTGTTTCAAGCCATTCTTAATAGGAAACGTGT
>BLKM01001947.1:0-20432 GCA_013340265.1 Coptotermes formosanus
ACAATACCGCAAAACGAAATTAATCCTTTTTTTGTAAAAAGTGAAAACTTCTATTTTCCTACGACCTCTTATCTCACCGGTAATGTAGTTTCGATTGTTCGGTTAGAAGGTTACCCTCACATTCACAAGGTTTTAGTGGTGAAAGTCATAGCAAGAGACAGAAAAATAAATTAAATTGGGCCCAAGTCCATCAATTGCTTACAGTTCACGTATGCACTTTAATATATGCAGTAAGGAAATTAATGATACACATATTCCGTGTAGTTTTACATACAGGTTTTTATTATAATTATCAACTTCTGCACAATAATTATATATACCCCATTCCTTGTATTGCTACATGTTTCGGCTAAATTCCGTAGCCATCATCAGGGAGCTGTTTCCCATAGACATGCGCAGCTTCCACTATGGACAGAGAATGAAGTATATAGAATTATTGTGCAGTAGTTGGTGGTGGTAACAACAGCAACAACAGCAACAACCTCTACGCAGTAAGGAACATTGCGATCCTGAAAGTAGGCACTCCCGCATCGTAATTGGGCCACCGTGGATTCAAATCTCGACAAGGGAACAGACTATTTTTCGCAGTTTCCCTCAAATCAACAAGGAATATTTTGCTATAGTACAAAAAGGGAAGTAAACCACAATATATAACTACCTCCATGGAGCAGAGGCCTCTCAGCTAGTCAAGAAATTCCCCACACTTTATGGAACCCGGAGGTTCATTACTGCATTCACCAGATCCCGCCACCTGTCCCTATTCTGAGCCAGCTCAATCCAGTCCATGCCCCCAGTCAACTTCTTGAAGATCTATTTTAATATCATCCTCCCATCTACGGCTGGGTCTCCCAAGTGGTCGCCTTCCGTTAAGTCTCCCCACCAAAATCCTGTACGCACCTCTCTTCTCCCCATACGGGCTACATGCCCCGCCCATCTCATTCGTCTCGATTTGATTACCCGAATAATATTTGGTGATAAGTACAGGTTATTAAGTTCCTCGTTATGTAGTCTCCTCCACTCCCCTGCCGCCTCGTCCCTCTTAGGCCCAAATATCCTCCTCATCACCCTATTCTCGAACACCCTCAGTCTTTGTTCCTCCCTCAGTGTGAGAGACCAAGTTTTACACCCATACAAAAGACCGATAAAATTATAGTTCTGTATACCCTAATCTTTGTGTTTTTGAATAGCAACCTGGAAGACAAAATATTCTGCACCGAATGATAGCAAGCATTCCCCGACTTCAATCTGCTCTTAATTTCTTCATGAATGGAGTTTCGATTCGTTAGGGTTGCTCCCAAATATTTGAATTCTTCCACTCTTTCAAGGATTTATTATCTACATTTATGTTGTGATTGTGCCCTGCATTCTGATTTCGAGACATGACCATGTACTTAGTTTTCTCAGCATTTACTTCTAGACCAATCTTCTTACTAGCAATCATTAAATCTTCTGCATTTTTCTTTATACTATGTATGCTTCCACCCAATATATTAACATCATCAGCATAAACCACAAGCTGATGTGTACCATTTAATTTCAAGCCCTCCTGGTTTGCTTGAACCCTCCTAATGACATATTCTAAAGCAAAGTTGAAAAGCAATGGCGAAAGAGCGTCTCCTTTTTTCAAACCATTTTTAATGGGAAACGTGTCAGACAGATGTTTGCCTACCGGAAATCTGCTATACGTTTCATTCAGACACATTTTAAATCCGTTTGAGTTGTATGAAATCGGGAAATCTCCAGTATATTTTTAGAGCGCCCAGCAAGAAAGCAAAAATGTCAAACTGTGTTCCCCTACATAGCAGATCACTTTTTCTCTCTTTCTTGAACAGCATACAAGAGCGCTATCCGACGACGCAGATGCAGTGTATACAACTGTGTCACGTTGGCTCGAAAGAATCCTAAATTACATTTCATTTTTCTCTACTTAGTTATTCACTTTCAGTGATATTGCAGGTATGACGAACAAACTCCCTCAGTCTTCAGCAGAAATTTCCCTTCATCAGCAGCACGACATGTGCACTCCGTACTTTGATCTCATCGAACAAAGGGAGTATCAGATGAGGAGGATATGCTTCTACTTAAGTGGCTTGGTACATGTAGTGCTTCAAGTTTGAGTACTTCATACCACAAAGTTTAACACAAAAATTATCTACGTTCCCTCCACACAGTGTATTTATGCGCCTTGCATTGATCTCAGTCAATATAGTGATAATTTTCCTGTACTTTATTAACTGATCGGGTTTCTTATAACAGTGACGAAGTGTGTTTAGTGTGAGGTACGAACTGAATATTTAAAAGGTGGCTCAGGGAGAGTTTCCATACATGCTGCAATTCGACTTTGTGATACTATGAGAAAGTTACGCACTCACCCCGCTGTTTGTTAAGTTATTTGAAGAAGTGGTCGTACAAACTGGTCTCTCGTAATTGTTTGAGAGCTACAGTTTCCAATGAAATCCTCAAATATTTGTAAGTGGGACATCCCGTTGTTAGAAACATACGGCTAGAGGAGAAATAACTTTTTTAAAATTTTTCTCCGTTCTGTTTTTTCCTTTGCTCCATTTTGTACCTTTAAATCCTTTCCGCCTTCCTCATGTCACTTATGGTCCATACTACTGTCCTTATACAACCGACACAACACAAACATCCATGCCCCCGGCGGGATTCGAACCCGCAATTCCAGAAAGAGGAAGGCCGCACACCCACGCCTTAGACCGCGTGGCCACTGGGACCGATAATTCAAACACTTTTCATACAATGATCTCCATTTGCTACATGTTTCCGCTCAAGTACAGTGCCATCATCAGACAAAAAGTTACTAAAGAAAACTTTCCACGTAAAATACCTCATCTATTTTACAATACTTACGTTTGTGTTGAGATCTCAACTTACATGTCATAGAAAATACACAATGAGCCGAAATTGTTAATTAACCCTTTAAAGACGAGCTGTGTTGGTTTTTATATAAGGACTGAGCGCGTACCGCGCTGTAAACACTCTCCACCTCGGTTACAAAACCAGTCCGTTAATGTTTTATAAGGCAAAAGTTGCTGTTTGTTCTGAGATCCGTACAAAACACATAAAAGCAATGTGGGCACCACGTAGAATTTTTTTAATTTTTAATGGTACGTAAAGTTACCGCTAGACTTTAGAAGGTTAAGAAAGGTACATGTAGATAAATGGCACGTTAAAATATTTTAGAAGTTTCAGTTTAAAAACTATGGGGAAATAAATTTGGTACTTCCATGCAGACTTTTGAACTTAGGTCAATGGTTCCGGCCTTGGGGGAAGTTGTGACTACTTTCTCTGACACATGCAATCCTTAGGAAGGGTTTCCTCTATTATTTTGTAATTAGCTTTTCCTCAGGAACATGTATAGTAAGTGTGTGTAAGCTTCGTATATCCCCTGTTGTTATGTTGGCCTCTGTATGCTATCAGTGCTAGGGCGGTACTTCCGTGCAAGTGAAAAGAATAAGGGATATCACTAAATTCAAAACTGTAGTTTTCAAACACAGCGTAGTGTGGGTTTCTGACAACAAACAGCTCATATTTCCATAAAAACATTAACCACATGATCTTTATAGTGGAGAGACTACGTTTACTGCGAAGTACCTGCGAAAGAAATGTAGACTTTCATTCTGAAAGCTGCTGGTTCGAACCTTCCCGGAACGTTGACTGCCCTAATTGAGAACTTTGTTTTCCTCAGGATGTGCAGGTAAGCAACACGAAACCTGCGTGACTTAGGCCTTGCGTCGCGGTGTAAATGAGATCTTCATCCTTCTGGGATATTATGCAGCCCACATTTGTATTATTTACCGACGTTTTGGGACAACATAATAAAGACGAGACCGACACCGACGTTTCGGGACAACCTAATAAAGATGAGACGGACACCGACGTTTCGGGACAACCTAACAAAGGTGAGACCGACACAGACGTTTCGGAACAACCCATGGGTCACTTAAAGATGGGACCAATAGGTGGTCCCGAAACGACGGCAATTAACTAGAAATCAACGCCGTATAACAGCTCAGAAGAGCGAATATCTTGACATGAACTTCCAAGGTCTGGCCACACCCACTTCCGTCGGTTCCTTTCCCATTCATCAGCGACGTTCCCTTTTGACGGTCCTATACTTTCCGATACCCTGATGCCATCGTTGAACAAGTCACAAAGGGCCCTTCATCGGGTCAACAGATTCGAAATGTAGGGCACGAAGGCAGAGTTTAATTCAAACCAATCACACGAGAAAGTTCTTGTCTTTTGAATTCCACACTGTTATTTATACCGTGCAGTTCATTACTAAGTTACTGTCTAAAACTTTCCAACAGTACGCACCACACATTCAATTATTTTACTGCGAGTGCGTAACAAGACAAACAGCGTTTTATAACGGCAGTGTTCCAGTTTACAAGGCGAAATTTCGAAATGTAGAGTGAGTTTGTGATAGTTTTTTAACAATCATTAAGTGTTTCATTTCGCAGTCCTCCCGTCTCCTACCTACTTGTTCACAGTAGGTGTAGAGGGTTTTTATTTTCACTTGATCACACTCAGACACACACCACAGTCGGTAGGACTCCTCTGGACGAGGGATCAGCCCATTGCAGAGACCTCTAGTTAACAACACAGGAACACTGTACAAGAGACAAACATCCACGCCCCCGATGGCATTCGAACCCACGATCCCAGCAAGCGCTCGGCAGCTGACCTATGCCTTAGACCGCACGGCCACCGGGATCGGCGAACAAACATTAAATGTACGGTGCATATTGCTGGAACTTTTTAGAAAAGCCTTATTATAGCTAGGATGCTTAGTTTCCTGCTTTTCATCGCGAAGATACCAGTTCGAACCCAGGCCAGTCTATGTGTGTCCTGTGTTACACAAAGTGCCACATGGACGATCGTTCTCCCAGTACTTCGGGTTTCCCTTGCCGGTATCATTCCACCAGTGCTCCATACACATATTTGATTCATACACACCCGACGTTATATGATCACAGCAAATAAGTGTTGTTCTACAGCAGGTACTTATATATATAGGCTTATATATGTATAGTTCAGCCGATCCCAGTGGCCGCGCGGTCTAAGGCGTAGGTCTGCAGCCGAGCGCTTGCTGGGATCGTGGGTTCGAATCCCACCGGGGGCGTGAATTTTTTGTCTCTTGTGAGGGTTTGTTTTGTCAGGTACAGGTCTCTGCGACGGGCTGATCCCTCGTCCAGAGGAGTCCTACCGACTGTGGTGTGTGCCTGTGTGTGTGATCAAGTGAAAATAAGCAACCTGGACACCTACTGTGAATAGGTAGAAGAGGTGAGGACTGCGATGTATGTTTTTATCAGAAAACTAATCAATAAAGATCAGTTGATGGAAGAAAGAAGAGGAAGTTGTGCGGAGAAAGGTAAACGTACCATAGTCTTACGATTTAAGCAGGTCAAGTAATACTGTTAAAGCAAGCAGATACATTGAAGTTACGCGTGATAATGTCTAGAAACACGGCCAGAATGAATGATGTACAGTTAGCAAATAATAGTTTGCATAAAAGAAGCTAATTAATTATGAACTACAGATGGACTAAAATTAGGAATCAAAGGAAACTTCTGAAGGTGCTGCTGGACAACTGAGCATAAAACTGGCCAAAAATTGGTCCAGGAATTTAATGATAACGTTAACCTTCTTTCCTGCATTCAGTTGTGAAAGACATAAACCAAATGAATAAACATACCGTCAATCATAATTCTTATGTATATATGATTATTCATTTTATCTTATTTTATATGTTTTGGCCACTTTTGATCATCATCCGGCATATATATTCACAGAAAATACTAGCAGGAAGGATAATTGCAACCATAAAATTTTAAGGTTAAAATTGGACCTTAGTGCTTCAAAAGCTGAAGTGGAATTTGTAAGAATAAAGGTTCATACGTCAAATGCAGGTGCTAAAAGTATACAGAAATTTATATTGTGCAAATCTGTAGCAAGTCCCTCTTGAGGTACGTAGGTTGTATGAATTTAATGTGTTCCATGTCCGTGCACTATATCATACACAACACTAATCACCAACAAATGCACAAAGAGAGTTTTATCATCAATCGTAACACACTCCTACATGTTTCAACCCTGCTGGGTTATCTTCAGGGAAAACTTTTCGTTACTGTTATACTAGGTTTGCACTTTACAGTTGAGTGCGAATGTGCTGTTGACTGTGTACTGCGTTGTTTTTGGAGGCGTGAACTTTCCGCGGTCCGGGCCCGGATCGCGGAGAATTCTCCCTGAAGTTTCTTCCTGAAGATGATCCAGTAGGGTCGAAATATGTAGGACTGTGTTACGATTGATGACAAAACTCTCTTTGTGCATTTGTTGGTGATTAGTGTTTTGTAGGTTGTATAAGTTTAAATAAAGTATGTGGTCACAATTTGTGTTCTCCTTTTTTAAGCATTCCATGGACAAATTATCGTGGTTTTAGTTGACGTGTATCTTGCATGTAGACTGTGAAGTAAATTAGAAAATTTAAATATAAAATTATTAATCATAAGTAAAAATATATTACAAAAATATAAGATCCTTACATTTTGACAATTTTGGATTATATGGTGAATTAAATATACTTGTAATTATTTGAAGATGTTACATATTTAACGTCGCATTTTTGTTACATAGTTTTGCTGTGAAACCTCAAAATTATAGCAGTTCAAATATGAGACAAGGCACAGGAATGACCACAATATACGCTAGGTGAGCTGTCTAACACTGCTTTCGGCACGACGTGGTCGCTTCTAGACTCATCTTGGTACGGCGTGTTATTGTTATACCTCTTTCAAAAACATTAGTCTGGTGTAAGCATATTCATAGCTTCGATCACTGCAGAAGTTTCTGAAACGGACAGAAAAGGATTGGTGGTGTGTGCGCAGGGCTTCCTTTCTTAGTGGCTGGTCTCTGCACCCCCGCACCGATGTCTCTCAAGTAATCTGCTCACTAGAACCGTACCGACTATCTCATTGTGTTTGCTCCGTGAGTCCATTGTTACAAATTTCTTTTGTGAATTACACTGCCACTTAACAAGCTCACTATCTCTTCCCTTTAGCTCCCTGTTTCGTCATAGTTACAACAAGATCGGAAACCTGAGGCTATTAGATCACACTCGAAACTCTAATTGAAGCCTGCTCAACGTCTCATGGGGTGCGGATAACTTGGGTAAAATTTGGTCTGCATGCAGGCAACACGAAATTCAGCAAACGGGATAAGGAACAAATAAGTGTACGTATATTTATTATGGATAATTCTACCTGTGTTTTTGTATAAATATGTGCCACATAACGTATGCAAATAACAATAAGAAAAATTTATTTAAAACTGCAATTAACAACCTAGGCTTTTGTGTCGCCTTTTCAGCCTATTTTTACAAAACAAATTAATAATATCACGTATATTTCGATAAATAGGCTGCTCAGAAGTTTTTAACAATTCCTTCGGCGTTCCATTTCGGCTTTGCGAAAGAAAGGTTTCCCCACTTCAACATTCTTCGCACGTAACATGTTAAGGTGGGTTTACATTGGTCATCCGGCATGATCATCGTGGACGAATTATCCAAAGTGAATTCAATGGATGAACCAAATTCTGTTTACACTGTTCATCAACACTGAACTAGAGAGTTCATTTCAAAATGGCGGCAACTGAACTCTTGCGTTTAGGTATTGGTTTTGCTTCTGATTATTTAATCAATCAATGTAGAAAAAATTATTGAAACAAAAAGCAAAGAAGGTCGCCTTTCCATTTGAAAACCACAGTCCGTATTTCAGGCTCAACAGAAGAAGCAACCAAACGGCAAACAGCAGAAGCACCCGTTGTTCACTGCGGAGGAACATGCAGTGACACGTTTACATTGGTAACTTTCGATGACTCATCCAGGATGATTCCTCTAAAGTGAACGAAAGTTGGCCGCCGCCAACTTCTTTCATCCTTCATTTTGGGTGATCACTTTTGATGAATGTGGGCCGGGATAGCTCAGTCGGTATAGCGAATCCCTACGGGCTGGACGTTCCGGGGATCGAATCCCGGTGGGGGCGAGATTTTCCGCAGCCTTACAGACCAGCCCTGGGGCCCACCCAGCCTCCTGTAAAATGGGTATCGGGGCTCTTTCCCGGGGGTAAAGCGGCCGGGGCGTGGGGCTAACCACCCCATGCCCTCCTCCTGCCGAGACTCACGAGGGTAGAGCTATACCTCTACTCCCCTCTTGGGCCCTCAGGGCCTGTTATAGAGTGAAGCTTTACTTTTACCTTTACTTTTGATGAATGGGCTCTCTACACTGTTCACTTTTAGTGATTCATCTGAAGTGAAGAGTGCAAACCCACTTTTACCTGCGACCCACGGGTTGATCGGGCCTGCACTAATCTATACATACACGATGAATCCAAACACATCCCGTACAGACAGCAATAAAATACTGCTGCAACAGGTGAGTGTTCCAAAGCGCCATTGAAGGCACGTTTCCCTTACAAGCGAAAAAGAGGCACACCTAGCACCTAGAAAGGAATTTAGAAAGATAGGAGGCGGAGTGCAAGAACTTCACTTTCCCTAGGCAAATAATCTATGGATAATTAACTCCATGGAGAAGGCTCCTTATTGAGAAATTAATAATTCCTCACATGATCATAAATTTTTCGAATTTTATGGAAACCACACGTTTATTACTGTGTTCACAATAGCCAGCCACTTCTCTCTATCCTCAGCCAGTGGGATCCCGTCCACATCCTGTACTTCAACAATTTTTAACGCTTTTTTATTGGTTTTAGGTACAATTTGATAGTTTCCTGATGATGAACCTGAAGGGTCGAAACATGTAGGAGAATATGTATCCATAATAGTGAACAATAAAAAACATACTGTGCATTTTGTTGGTGTTTTATCATTTTAAGTAAGAACTAATGTTCAGAAATGCTTATTTTGGTCGCTAAACGCGACAAACTTCAAACATCTTCACGGTTCTGCAATCACGAACCATCTGTTGAGCTACAGCTCTGAAATTAAAATTTCTCGGTCATGCGTCCCTATCCTAAAATACGTTGCTTTTAATCCGGTACTTCTTCCCTAGACACCTGACGGTTGGATCGCATTACATCCTGTACATATAGGATGGTCATAAGGAAGAAAGAAAGAAAGAAAGAAAGAAAGAAAGAAAGAAAGAAAGAAAGAAAGAAAGAAAGAAAGAAAGATAGAAAGAAAGAAAGAAAGAAAGAAAGAAAGAAAGAAAGAAAGAAAGAANGTAAAATTACTATTTTAAATAAAAAACTTATTTCGTGCACTCAACAAATTTTAAGTTAGCGAAACAAAAGGAAATTCAATAAATAGTTACAATTTGTTTAATATTCGTAATTTCTGTTAGGAGGCCGCCCTCGTGATTTCTTGCACCAAGCGCGGAAGAAATTAGTTACGCCGCAGCTTAGCCCGAATTATGTTAATCGGCGGCCGAGTGCTGATATTTAGAATAACAGGGGCTCGTAGCAGTATTTCAGATTTTGTTGTTCAGCGCTGTTTAAGGATATCAGTTACTCACATTGAGTGAACACAGCACCTTGCGTTATCAGTAATTAATCTGGACAGTGTATCACATGAGAGGAAGTGAGACATTAACAAGTCATAAGGAAGAAAGAAAGAAAGAAAGAAAGAAAGAAAGAAAGAAAGAAAGAAAGAAAGAAAGAAAGAAAGAAAGAAAGAAAGAAAGCTCACATTAAAAATTATTTTAAGGACAAAAGTGTGAAGCAGGCGGACTGAACTGGCTCGTAATTGTGTTCTTTTCCATTTGCAGCGTTGAAGCTTCAGGTTCCTTTGCCGTGTAATAGTAATATGGCGGACAGCGTGACAGTCCGGAATCTTCGTTTTAACCCGGAAGTACTATACATTAATTTTAACTTTCAAGTATACAATTCTAACCCATTTTTTATTACTTTACGTGGAACCTGCATCTGTAAGGAATTAAGCTTACCTTACCTTACGAAAACATAAAGTCCAGATCTCAACTACACATATTGACATAAACAGTGGTTTACAGTAACATACATGCTAACTTTATGTGGTACTCTAATTTCCCTTTATGATCTTTGTTTGCACTAAAGCCGGAACATGTTGCGCATTAAAGTTATGTGCTATATAACATAAAACTTGGCTGTGGTTGTTGGCCTTCAGGGTTTTACTTTGAGACCTTCAAAACGAAAGAGTTAAACCGTATCAGAGCAGGCAGCTGCAAAATGTTTTTTTTTCCTATCTTGCTACAACATGAGAGAATTTGCGCTAAACTGGGTGAAATAAACTGGAAAATGGACTGGACTGACTGCGTGGATATTTCTGCTAGGAAGCCCTTCTATTCCGCGGTAAACCGGCGGCGGGACAAAAAACAGTTCAGCTGAAGCTCAGATTGCTTACAGAGTCCAATTATTTTACTGAGGGGTGATCCTAGTCGCCGATCCCAGAGGCCGCGCGGTCTAAGGCGTGGGTCTGCGGCCGAGCGCTTGCTGGGATTGTGGGTTCGAACCCCACCGGGGGCATGGATTTTTTTCTCTTGTGAGTGTTTGTGTTGTCAGGTAGTGGTCTCTGCGACGCGCCGATCCCTCGTCCAGAGGCGTCCTACCGACTGTGGTGTGTGCTTGAGTGTGATCAAATGTAATTACAAAAAAACCCTCGACACCTACTGTGAACAAGTAGGTAGAAGACGGAAGGACTAAGAAAGAAAGGAAAGTGATCCTCACATATTGTCTTCATTAAGGGTGTGTGGGTCAGCACCCTGACACAGGCGTAGAACACAATTCGAGTGCCATGTTGATAACAGACAACACACTGATACACGGCCTGCATTAAGAGGATCAAGAGGAAGGCACAAGCACTACGATCTGACCACAATAATTACAATATGGAGAAATTCTACTTACTTAGGATCAAAGAAAGAAAATGTTCTCCCTTACTCCCTCTTTGTTTAACCATCTTAAGCCCGGTGTTTACTTGATGTACCACCACCTTTAATACGCAATAATTTTACACTCATCCCACAGAATGCATTTAAGTGTTTTGTATGAATTTCACAGGCGAAAATCAATTTCCTACCTGTGTGGCGTTAACTTTTTGGTTTATATAACCGAGACGGAGTGTGTTTACTGCGCGGTACGGACAAAGAGTACAGGTTAAATCTGAGACACTCAGCTACAAACCAGAAAGTCGCGGTTTCGATTCCCGCTGGGGTCATTTGGATTTTTCATTGACATAATCCTTCCGGCCGCAATATGGCCCTGGGGTCAACTCATCTTCTAACATAAATGAGTACAGGAATATTTCCCGGGGGGGGGGGGGGATAAATTTGGCCGGTGCGTAGGGCTGACAACCTTACCACCTTCATGTTGCGATTGTCTAGAAATTTTGGGGGCCTCAACCTCCTGAAGCATTAAGGGCCTGTCCAGGCCTGTAACGAGATAGCTTTAGAGGTTACATTCCTTTTTAAAAGGTTACAAATCTTTTCTAATTCTTATGATTACACCCGGCGATATAGTAGAGTGATTGATGGATACAAAAAGAATGTGAAAGGAAAAGGTGCAGCCAACAGTGATCCAAGAAGAACTGCAAACACCGTACATATTCACTGATTTTAGATTAGGAACCAGTACCTCTAAAATAGGAAAGAGGAAAGCCATAATTTCGAAAATAAATTTAGTAAAGGGCCAGCAGTTTCAAAGTGTTGTGCAGGGAGAATTATTTCAAAAGCAAGCACAGGATATTTTAAGGACTACTTCCGAAATTAAAATCAAGGTTATGCAGGATACTTCGATGTGTCATCGATAATCACTTGACACATATAAATGATACTTTTATTAAAAAGTCTTAGTCTCTGAAAATTCAAACCTCCTGGGATACGGAGCAGCGTAGAATAGTAAATACTTACTAAAGCATGAGAATTTCCAATGACTTTACCTTCAGGGTAAAGCAGTCGAAGTAGGTCAGTCTGTAAAAGGTAAAGCTTCCGCGTAACAAGTCTTGATGACTGAGAAGGGATCCGGCATGTTGGACTTCTATCCTTCCTTTGACATTTGGCGAAACTAGGAAGGCACAGTTGTCAGCTCTACATCCAGGCCGCAATTTATCCCCAACGAAATCCTTTGGTACTAATTTCTGTTAGAAGCAAATTCCAACCCAGGGCTACTAAATGTGGACAGAAGGCATAGGCCACTTGAAAGTTTCCAAAGACCATACCTGGAATAGAATCTAGAATCTTCCGTCTTGTGGCGAGGTGCCTGAACAAACTGCGCCGCCCGCCACACGTCAGGTGGTACGGAGTAAAATACCAGAGGATTTGAATCTTCAGTAGTAAGTCTCATATACAGAACATCTGTCACCAGGGGCATCCAGTTAGTGCTGTTAGGGAAATAGTAGTTTTATTTTGAAAATTATGACATATATGTATATATATATTGACATAGAGATAGAAGGAAAGAAAGACGTGCCGGGAAGACGAGAAAGAAGACGTAAGCAGTTACTGGATGACCTTAAGGAAAAGAGAAGGTAGTGGAAAGTGAAAGAGAAAGCACTAGATCGCACTCTGTGGAGAACTCTCTTTGGAAGCGGCTGTGGGCCTGTGGTAAGAGAAAAAGTTGATTGAATATATGTATATAAATAAATAATAATATGCATATGACACATGTTGCAACCGCTGCATTTTTACTGTTTAAGTTCTAATGGTCACTACACGTACCACCAGCTTTAATATTCAAAATACCTAAAGTTCTGCCCACACAGTGTATTTATGTGTTTTGTATGGATCTCAGAACAAACAGCGATTATTTCCTTATACAGACAGAATTAACTGATCGGTTTGTACAACCGAGATGGAGTGAGTTTACAGTGCGGTACGGACTGAGTCTTTATACATAATTAGGTTAAACTTAGTCTTTAAAGGTTTCGGTATCGTATCTGAAGTAACTTATATAACCACAGCACAGAAACGCTTGAGAATCTAAACGGAGCATTATTCTTCCGTCAACTACAAGAACTGTAAAAATTGATTTTCCTTCCTGCACGAAAAGAAGAAAAGGAACGTGTTCCAGATGGCATCTTAATGGTGCCTCTGTCTTTCCAGGGAAGAAAAGACTTCTTCGCCTTTTTTTATCCCTTTCCATCACTCGGCATTCGAAGTCGGAGCAAAAGAACGAAGAAATTGCTGCATGCTGAAGGGTTGTGGACCCGCTCCTAGCATCGCAATTCCAACGTCAGGTAGAGGATGGTGAGACTGCGACATGATTCACAGCAATGAGAAGAATTCTGGGAGCTTCAACCGAACAATGGATGTTGGAACGGATTATTGTAGCTAAACCAAAACTTATTGCTCGCCAAATCATTCGCTCGCTTGCTAAATAACAAAGCTCCCTCTCCCATTAAATCAACCGTCCACTCACAATTTCAATCGATCACTTTTAAATCCACACTCCTTCATCCATTCTCTGTTATTTCATATGCACATATATATGCAATCTCAATTCCGCCATAATTATGCAATATAAGTCTTTATCTATGCTCCTATAGCTAATGCAATGTCATCTCACAAAACCTGAATATCAAACATCTTTACAAAATCCTACCCATTGTCTTATTCGGGACAAGATTAATTTGGCAAAGTTTCCACACCTAAACTTATGTCTTAAAACGTTACACGACATGGAAAATTAAGTCACTGAAATGAGTAATATGTTTCTCAACGGGGGTGCCATCTTCAGAGATTTATTTAGAACAAAGCAGTACAAGGCCAACAGCTAATCTAGGTATTAAAGTATTTCTTCTTAAAATGATTAAAATATTAAAATTCTAAAATATACAAATCTAATAATCACAAAATTACGAAGCTGTAAATACAAAATCTTTAAAGTGAGCCATTTCAGGCACAAATTTCAAGTTGTTTACACTCTACACAGTTGTATATTTTAGAATTTTAATATTTTAATAATTTTAAGAAGGGAACCCAATATATAGATGCTGTTGGTCGTGTACTCATTTGTTCTGAATAACTCCCTGATGATTGCATCTCGGTTCCGAAACATATAGCAGTCTTATGTTTGTGTGTTTTTGCTCAAGAGCCCTATTGTGGGCTTAGGCTTCCTTATTTTTGGGGTTCCATGATCGCATTCATTAAGACACACCACACTTGGTAGGATTCCCCTAGACGAGTGATCAGTCCATCGCAGAGACCTCTACCTGACAACAAACAACACTCACAAGAGACAAACGTCCATGACCCCGGTGGGATTCGAACCCACGATCCCAGCAAGCGCTCGGCCGAAAGCCCACGCCTTAGACTGCGCGGCCACTGGGATCGGCGTTTTGATACGTGCTGTTAAATGTATTTTACTTAGTCACTAATTGGTTGATGCACTAAATCTTGAAATGAAATTCAAATGAAGAGGTTTGTGTTAATTTTAAAATATGTGTTCCTTTTCTAAGAGTGATGTGATGCTCCCGAATTCACACACACACACACACACACACACACACACACACACACACACACACGCGCGCGAAAGAAGTAGGCCCTAATGCCTTTCCTGAGGAACAGGGTCACATTTCTGCTTGTGGCAGATGACGTTGCATTTTCCGTCCCCCTGGAACACGACCTCATCACAGCCGCACTGTTCATTGTGTACTGTTTGTGGTGGGTCAGTTTAATATTACTTGGCAGTGGGGGCCCAACAACTTACTGCATTCTCCTAGATCAGTGTTATTCAACCACAACACTATCATAACACAAGGCAGGTTATGTACGTATACCGTAACACTTAGACGCGTTCGCTTAACAATTTTGACGTGAAAAAGCAGTAAGTATTACATATTCTGGGGCATGTCTATAGCCTTAGTTATCCAGCATGCAATTCGCATGCGCCGTATTATACTCTCATCTGTGGCCTGTCTGTCTTTATCATATTTTTCCACATTATCTCATAAACGGCACGATTTTAGAAAAAAAGTTACTGGATATATAATGTGTTTTGATTTTATTTACAAGTTTTGTCTCAAACATTTCTCAATCTAAAAAGAATTCAGCGAGATGTTCTAAATGCACTTAGCTCTTCACGTAAAGTACCCGTTATTCTTGTCAGATTTTAAAGAAATTTGGATTTTCTCGACAGACTGTCGAAAAATATTAAATTACAAATTTTATGAAAATCCGCCCAGGGCGAGCCCAGCTGTTCCATGCGGACGGACGGACAGACAGATGTGACGAAGCTGATAGTCGCTTTTTGCATATTTGCGAACGCGCCTAAAACCATTTACCTTTACCAATATGTACAAAATTCTTAATTACATGCAGCTCCTACTTTTGAAGCTTAATTTTCCTAGTAACATTTTCTGTATAGTATTTTAATTTATTACTAAATTATTGAAACGAAATGCTAATAAGGTAGACAATTTACGTACAACGTAACATAGTGGTGCGTTCGCGTAACCATTGTTGCAGTGGGAACACAACAATGCATTTTGTGTTTCTTCCACATCGTCTCATGAACAGTACGATTTTCGGACAACACTTCCTTTAAAATCAAACGTGTTTTAATTTTCTCGACATCTTTGTCTAAGACATTTCTCATTCTACGAAGAGTTCAGAGACAGTGTCATGAATGTACACAGGTCTCCACGTAACGTACCCGATGTTCTTCTCAGAATTTAATGCGAGTTGAAATTTTATACAGATTTTCGAAAAACCCTCAAACGTCAAATTTCATGAAAATCCGTCCAGTGGGAGCTGAATTTTTCCATGCGGACGGGCAGACATGACAAAATTAATGGTTGTTTTCAAAATTTTGCTAAAACGCCAAGCAACACGAAACCTTCTTCCACGGGACGTATGTTCGTGAAATATCATATTGAGGAATTTCGCAAAATTCTGTTGGACAAATCCAGGTTTCATTGAAAACAGACAAAATAAAAAAAACTTTTTTTTAAGTGAATAACTCAGTATTATTGTGCGTCCATAGTTACTGCCAAAAGAGCCTTAGCAAGCCCACAGACAAACAAACCGGCGGGGTCAGTAAAGTGGATTGTTCTATAATTTTTGGGGATGACAAGTTTTGCCCTCCTGACTTGCCACATCACCGGATACAAGGGGGTAACCGACACCGGTTTACGAAAGGTCCACTTCGTGGCGCAACGCAAAACAATTCAAATTATATAATACAAAACAACTCCTCAGTTCTAGAAACAAGTGGTGGAATAATAAATAAAAATAACATAAAGAAAATACACACGCGAATTTTCAAGCTTCCCGGCTATTGTTGATTAAAGTAAGGACTTCTATTGGATTTATGCAACAAGCAGCTAATAAAAGCTCCAAAGTTTCGGAGGAATGTACTGCCTCTTCCTCCTCCTTCTTCAACGTGACTGAACTGTTTCAAGCTGATGCCGAAATGACATGGAGGAACCGTGTACGTACTATTGTTGTGACCCAGCCACGGGTTGGGTACTTGTTCTGTGAAACCATATGGTTATTTGTTTGTATTACCTATAGTATTGATTGATTTTACGAGTTTATTTCAATTTGTGTTGTATTTCATGCTTTTACATCATATAGTATGAAGCAGGCAGGAAGGATATGTTGGTTGCTACTACCCAGCCACATATACCACAGTAACCATATTGTTTTCCTTTCTGACTGTTTGTCACAGTCGCCAGTTTCCTGTTAACGAGCTTGCAAAACTCTGATTTCGATGTCATCAGAAATTCCAGAAATGATCAGCAGGAAATGATGCTGTTAAAGATGAGCCAGCCAGTTTCTTTGTAAGATACTATTGTCTGGGGAATTTGAGCGTGATTCGCCAATGATAAATGTTGTTACATTCAAGGAGGGCAGTCTGAACTGAAGACCTACCGGAAATGTAAAGTTATAAATTACTAGGTCCAGGGGATAGACAGTTCATTACCAAGTTACACTTGCTGGTGACCAAAGTGACTTTGCTCGAGGGGGAGACTCTCGCCAACCGGCCAGCCGCCAGGATATTCTGCATCCAGCACTGACAATGTATATCTACTATATTTCTGTTTGTAAGTAAAGGATTGTCTACCACTTGGCCTAAGCGCGGTATCCTAGCAGCTGTTTGGCTAGGAGTTCTTTATTTTCTTTGTTAATTGTTACGTGTGTTATTGTATTTTTATTTGTGTAACAATATAGTTGCAAATTAAGTGTTTAGTTGGGTTATTATTTATAGTTAGATTATACAGCTCGAGACCTTTACGGGTGAGTAGGGAAACCTTCCGTCCTACCACTCCCGCTACCATAACACTATGTCTATTACGCAAGACGGTTTGAGGGAATCGAGCCATTCGCAGCTACCGAATGGCCGATCTAGGACGGCTTACCCCCATTTGGCTGTGAACAATCCAGTACTTAATCCTGCATTCTTTAGGTATGATCGGCCAAACCTTGTCAACTGCCCCATGAAACCGACACAATTTCTTCCTCCGTACTGCACTTGAAATATCACCCGTAGAGACAGAGGCAACAAGATACTCGGAAACGTCGGAATTATTAGCGACTACGCAGAAACCCTAAATTAGGCCATCAGTTGAGAATGTACAACTGTTTCATCAAGATACAGGGCATTCTTTTCAACACACGCATACATAAGCTCGGAGTCTCTCCACTAGGAGTCACTTCTTTAACTTAAGACTCAAACGACGGTGTAACAAAAAAATAACTCCGGCAAACAACTAAATCAGAAAACAGATTTACCTTCTAAAAAAATATTAAACCGCTTCAGAATTGCAACCAACCAGCAGGCAGTAATTTACCCACAAAAGAGACATTATTACCAAGTTGTACCTTGTGCTGTTACGGATTCCAGTAAGATCCGGCCCATAAGTCTGTCCAAGAGGAGAAATTCTACACCAAGACGAGTAGAAAGACGTCCACTTGGGCACCAGCCAATCAGAGAGCAGTATTTGTATGACGTCACAGTGACCACGCCCCTTCGACAAATCAGAGAGCGCCACGTCATAGTCACATCACCTCGCCGACCAATCATGTTGAATGTAAACAAAGTCACGTGACCAGGTCAATGACCTTTCAAGGAATGTAAACAAATATGGCAGCTATGCGCACTGAATGTAAACAAACATGGCGGCTATGCGGACTGAATTAAACAAACCCACGTGACCAGGTTAATGACCTTTACTTGAAAATAAACAAATATGGCGGCTATGCGCACTTAATGTAAACAAACATGGCGGCTATGCGCACTTAACCTAAACATAAAGTATTTATAATAACAAAACCACGTGACCAAGTCAATGACCTTTACTTGAAAATAAACAAACATGGCGGCTATGCGCACTAAATGTAAACAAACCCACGTGACCGGGTTAATGACCTTTACTTGAAAATAAACAATATGGCGGCTATGCGCACTTAACGTAAACATAAACTAGTTATAATAACAAAACCACCTGACCAAGTCAATGACCTCTACTAGAATACAAACAAATATGGCGGAAACGGCGCGAAGTTTAATTTTTTTTAAATACAGCAGAAACAGCGCGAAGTTTATATTTTTTTGCGGTTCTTTTAAACTTTGAAAATGGCGGCTACCGCGGTATATTTGAATTTTAAAGATGGCGGAAAGTTTAAATTTAAAGATGGCGGAATATTTGAATATGGCGGAAATTTAAAGATGTCGGAAATTACAAGATGGAGGTATTTTAAATATGGCGGCTTGTTTGAATATTTGAACATGACTAAAGTTTGCCATTTTATGGAAAGGGGTGGCCGGGTGGTAAGATAATGGACTCAAAATCGAAAGATTCTAGGTTCGAATACTACCTACCCGACCATTCCTTCTTTTTAAGGATGGGAAAAAGGTAATAACTAAATTAAAAACACAATTTTTTTCTTTTCATACTCACAACTATCACATTTTTTCCACATTTATTATACAACTTTGAGATACACAGAACGGCAGGCGCTAAGCTCCAATGCCTCTAGACACAAACCTCTAAGTGTAGGCGGTTGTCTTCTACATAAGATACACTTACACTGCACAGTCTTTGTTTTGTCGGAATGACTTTGTGTATTAAAAATGTGTAGTCATTCGGAATGTGATTGTCTGATCTTGTATTTTTTGGAACTTTGCACTGGATCATTTTCTTTAACGGTTCAAAAAATGTATCACTCGGTGCTTCCGCACACACAAATTTAGAATTACATATTGAATCAAACACGTAACTGATCTGTGTATTAAAACATATAATTCCATACGACATGTTAACCTTGTCTAAGTTCCTAAACATATAAAGTAACATGTTCAACGAAAAATTAGCTGGTGCATTATTCGCGCACTGACTTATGAAATTCACTGTAACACTTTCATCTATCACAATACGAACATGCTTTCTTTCTTCCACAAATAATACAGTACATGTTTTTGAAGGAAGAGCATCATTTATGTATTTTCGGATATCGAGTTCACTTAGTCTGCTTGTTCCAATGCATATGTTTATTTCATCTTCAAAGCCTAGTAAGACACCCGCGATGTAGGCTGGGTACAATCCAACAACCGCACACGCATAATTGTCTGTATATAGTGCTTTCAAAAGTTTTTCAATTAACCATAACCAGTTAGTATTTACTGCAGTAAACGTTTCATACCACACACCACACCCTATTTCTTCACTTAAAGTGTCACATAACTCCTTTCTGTTTCTACTACTATCAAAACGACACAGTCCAAATGTCAATGTGTCTATCATTATACACTTCGTTGATTTAGCAATACTGTATGGGCTGCGTAATCTCGGCTTCCGACAGCTATCTGCAAGCAATAATATACCCGTGTAAACCTTATGTAAATACGTATATCAATAAAGAAATAAGTAAATATCAAATAATATACTTACGTGGTAACAGTTTGTTGCGATACATTGTAGCACCGGAGTCGCTCCGCTGTAAGATGTTACACTTTAAAACCTCGTCACGACGTTTGCATCCAATACTCCCGATTGTGACTTATAAAGGAATGTGAGAAACTAGCTACACATTCGAATTTTATAGTGAGTACGACTGTAGAGTATTTGCCTGTCTATACAAGAACCAGCATTGGAGTTACAGTTAGGTTATTTCTGAGCAATTGCCCTCAGGGCTCAAGATGGCCCGGTCAGATAACTCATGAAGTTGCTTTTAGGGGTGGCCTTGTAAATGCTCTGGAATGTGAGTTATTCTTGGAATGCAGGCTTCATTTAGCACATCCACGGACTTGTAGGAACAGGAATAAATATTTTTGGCATAAATGTATTGTACAAAAATTGAAAATCAATTTCGTTTATTAGCGGTGGCGCACAGAAAGCGTTTGATCGGATACAGTTGTCTCGCCATTGGATTAATTCGTGATGAACCTCAAACAGTTTTAAAATTTGTGCATTTATGT
>BLKM01001952.1:0-50658 GCA_013340265.1 Coptotermes formosanus
TTCCACCCTTCACATTCACTGTCTTAACACTGCTACCTCTGCTAGTCCCATAAGCCTAACTAGGTGCCAACGTTACTTTTGGACATCAGTGGCATTCTTTTATTGCCACTTGTTACTTTTCTTTTCCACTTCCTTGTGTCCAGACAGAATGATGTCCACTCAACAAAAATATGTGGTGCAAACAGAAAACTGAACGCAGGCTGTCAGCAGGACTACTCATGTTTGGTTCTTTATTGTATTCGGTACAATAATGGAGCCTGTATTGTTGGTATACATTACACAATTATCATACCTGGCTGTACTATTTGGAGTAGTGTTCTTGGATGATGTATCAGCCAAACCACCAGAGGAAGAAGAATCATGGCGTATCCTAGCAGTAAGGCGAGCAAAGTCTTCGGTAATATCTTCACACTAAAACAAACATATCTAAACAACGAAACATATTTTCTACACTGTCTCCACATAACAATTTGTACAATTCATACTTGTACAATTCTCATCTTTGCCAGTTTTAAACTGCACACTGGACAGCTTTACAAAATGTGAGGTTTTTATACACAGGGCAACCTCCATCCATCATGCCCCTATGCATCATTCACTTACCATGGTCCCTATAAGTCACACATATTTAAAACTTAACTGCAACTGTCCTTTTACTGTATTTATTGCTTTTTCCATGCTCCCTTCCTAAACAACAGATACAGACTTCACTGTATTGTATGGCTGTCAAAACTGGAAGATCAGTACAGACTTATAACAACGAACAAAGAAAACGTTCCTTGTGCTCAGAAGAACATTTACACAACACACATTTCATTTCCTGCAGGAATCTTACAAGTACCATATGCTACTAGCATTCATAACCAAACTGCATGTTTGGAGATGTATAGTACTATAAGCACTGAAAATATAAGGTCACTATTTTATGCCACTACTTGTTGACACTTCCTGTCAACTCACACTGCAGGAACGAATGAACGAACAAACAAACAAACAAACAAACAAACAAACAAACAAACAGTCAAATAAAATAAGAACCCTGCAGAACGAAACTCGAAGTCAAAATAAGGCATTTACTTCATGTCTGCCAACATCACTTTTGACATAAATTAAATTTACTTTGGAGTTTCTTAGAAGAAAAACTAAATCCAAAACAGTAGCACATAATTATACAATGGCATATAGCTGCAGCCACAGTCACTGAAGCTTGAGTAAAATGCAAGATTGCCAGATACAGGATGTAGGTCTTCAATTAAGAGAAAGCAAAACAGTTACCCACCTGCTGCACTCTGTAGATATCCTTATCATTCTGCTTTAACTGCTTCACTTTAACTTTCAAGATAACTTCCCATTCGGTGTCAGTTTCTTGCACAGAGTCCTTAAAAATGAAAAAAGAAAAAAAAACACAGTATACTTTTCAGCTGATTAGAAATTTTAACCTTTAATGAAAAAAAAAAAAAGGGAAAACACTGCCCCAAAACAAGTATTTAAAGTGAACAGTGCTCTAGCCATGACAGAAATATGGGATTTAAAAGCCACACACTAAAGGTTTAAGAGTGACTTAGATCTGCCTCTGCCATTTTACTCCAACCTGTCTGCTGCTAGGAGACCATACACATACGATACATAATGCATCTTTTGACCACTGCTGTTTCATGACTAATCAACCACACAGTCTAATGCATGAGGAAATCGGTATGGTATTTACATGCTTTATCACTATAGTGTTACAGTGGTGAACAGCACAAAAGGTGTGTAATGGTGCATCTTCTGATCCTTAGAAACTCAATGTGGTAGGAATAATTGATCGTTTTTGCACAACACTAGATTTGACTGACTCTCAGTGATTGTGTGGTTGCCACTTGTACCCATTTATTTACCAATATACCGTACATCCACCCCCTTTCTAAAATTATCCCTCCAGCAGCCCATCACTTCAATGAAGTGTGTTACATTGCCTCATGGGGACTTTATATAGTCACTTGGTTTTATGAACTGAAATCTGGGGTAACTAAATCTCATTTTAGCCAAAACCTCTAGTCAAATATGACCAGGCATACCATTCCCCCTGGCTTTCTCAGGATAATCCCAGTTTTATAGGCTTTAAAAAGTACTACCCTGGTGTCACACAAGTTGCAGTTTTTTTGAAGCCATAAAAATATGACATAATGCATACAAATATTCTGATTTCCCCAGTGGGAGAAAACTTCCATAGGAGTTGTACAGCCACCAACCACCCACTAACATGAAGAAGTAGGACAGGGATAGGAAGATGTACAAATTAGTGATTACAGAGTAAGGCCTGAGACTGCAAAGGATAAGGAAACGATGGGTAAAGAAAAGTCAATATGTGAATTGAGTGGCTGAGTTTGAGTGACATTCTTTTTACTATTATTTAATTTTCTGCATCTGTCTGTCATAATTTTTGTGAGTTACTTCATTGCAGCAATATTAACAAAGTACTCTGCCTTTTCATTGTGCAGCAGGTTAAAAATTTCATCTTCTAAACCATCCACTATGTAAATGTTATTAAGTGTTTCAGTTTTTGGTGTCCACATCAGCATTTTCTACCTTTTGCTAATGGCACATTTCACAGGTGAGACTAATAGTCCCAGCATAAACAGGTGACTTTTCACCTGACCATGTCATATACGTCACCTGTGTCCACTAATTCTTGTTTAACCCTAATAGTTCCCCCATTCATTCAATGGAGGGTTAGATTTTTACACTTTGTAAAGATTACTGAAGATGCCTGCAGATCAATCCATTATACACACACTTTTAAACATACAAAGATTCAAGTCATCTTGGATGTTACACCATGTTGAGTGGTAAATTATTACTGAAGTTTTGAAGGACAATAACCCCGTCTTCAAGACACTAGGCTCCTTTAAAACGCTTGACACCCATTTAAAAGTTGCCCTTATGTAGCATCCCTGGAGAGCTGCATGTTCACTGACACTACTGTACAAACCTCAAATATCACATATTTTATCCTTCTTTGCTGAAAGTTGTTACACAAGCAATTAACAATGTCATACATTCGGCACAGTTTATTTCACAAAAAAACTGGGTAACACATACTCTGGTTAATAAGGAGACAGCACCACACAAAAATCACATGCTCTGATGACAAAACCACTCATGAATGAGACCCAAAGTTCTTATGGCAGTGAATGTTAAGCAGCACAGTCCAGCACATGACATGCGTATGTGCTTGGTACATACATTACATGGTATCACATCCCAGAAGACCGTAATCTTAAAACCCCTGCTACGCTGGATTCCCAATTTTATCTCAATGATGGAAATATAAGCGCTGGAACATACTGGTGGTTAACGCATGACAAATGAAAAACTGAGTCCACAGTTTGTTTATGTGAATGTATCATACAACTGAAAAAACAAGTAATAACAGAATGGAAACTCATTTCAAAGCACAGTTTCTATAGCTAATATTTATATAACTTTACATCTCTGTGCCTAGTCACGCTCATTTACAGCACTTAGTAATCCAACACCAACAATGCTACTCAGAAATGGATGGATTATATCATTCTTACACTATATTTTAACCCTTTCAGACTCAAGTCAGGAACATGTAAAGTGTCCACAGGATGTAAAAAATGAAAATATGTTATTTTTACTTCACTTTATTACCTTTAGCTGAACTCTTGGAGCAGAAAGAAGCATTAAAACATTTTGGGCACAGAGGCATATAAGAGCATGTAAGTCTGTCGTTGAGAAATCAGGAATGGCTTGTACTCTGTTAACTGCATAGGGCCCATACAATAAAAACTAGAAAAAATATTTAATGACATGGTTTCATGTCAATTGCACCAGTTACATCTTACTTCTGGAAAATGTCTGCCTCTCACAGCACATGAAGTCTCAATTCCAAACTGCGTATTAATGAAGTGACAACACCGTTTCTTTAAGTGACATATTTTCAATTAAACATTTGGTGCTGAATGATGATTACAGTCACCACACAGTGTGATGCTCACACAACCAAAAGATAACTCATCACGAATGTGTCAATTATGTCATATTCTTGTACAGCCCTCAGCTATGATGTATGTAGCTTTTCATACAAGTAGTTGTCTCTGTTCACGTGTGAAAGCAAGCTTGTTTATCACAATGCTCCCTCTCCCCGTTCAATTCACGAAATTAAGTCCAGTGCCACCAAATGATTAATATTCTGAGTCATGGAACACATACGCAGCCCTATTTCATTTCGCAGTCCTTACCTCTTCTACCGACTCACAGTAGATGTCAAGGTTGTTTATTTTCACTTGCTCACACTCAGACACACACCACAGTTGGTAGGAATCCTCTGGACGAGGGATTGGCCCATCGCAGAGACCTCTACCTTTCAACACAAGCACTCACAAGAGACAAACATCCATGCCCCTGGTGGGATTCAAACCCATGATCCCAGCAAGTGCTTGGCCGCAGACCTATGCCTTAGACCGCGCAGCCACTGGTATTGCCAGCCCTGTACAAGGCATAATTGCAGAAGGCAGGTCACATACCTACCTGCTCAATACTACTGGCACTGGGCTGTTTGGCTGGCGTCACATGGTCCATCTGTGGTGTAGAATGCAGCCCTAAAATTCCCTGTTTAAGAAAAAGTCCAAAAATTTACCCTAAGATGATCTGTCACTGAATATTTACAAAGCACAATTTCTTATTAACCATATCAAGACTTTCATGAGATGGGTGGGACAAGTACCATGCATAGATAACATGAGAGACATAACAAAATTTCAGTAAGAAAATACCAAGGGAAGAGACAAAATAAGAGACCTCAGGCATTGATATAAAGATAACATCAAAGTGGATCTTAACACGTGGACTGAATTCAACTCGGTTAGGATAGTGTCCACAGGTGGACTCATATGAGTACGCTTAAGGCACTTTGGTTTCACCTCTTGTCCAGGTCACTGGATATCACCTTCTTAAAAGAACCCTGTTCCATGAAGTTAGCAAGTTGCTTTACCACTAAGATACACATGCTATGGTAAATGTCTTATCAACAGCAATGCACTCTTTCTGTGACAATACACACGCCATGCACACCCCAACTTGTGATGAATTCCCATCAGTGCAACAACCTTCACAAGCAAATACCCTGTCACAATGTGCATTTCAACATTTGAAAATATTTCCAGTATGTCTGCTGTCTTTAAACTACAAAGAGTGTAAAGTAAACTGTCAATCACAACACAACTTTTTATTTTTTCAGAGATTAAAAAATAAAAAGTATTTTTGTGACTGGTGGTTTACTTCTTTACACTCTTACATATTATCACAACAGCATGTTCAAAATAAAGGTTATCTTCAAACTGATCACATTGTGATAGGAGAAAGTTCAGCTGCAAAGCAACCAACACTCTGAAAAACTCTGAATGGATAGAGATGGCCCAGAGTAACAGTTCAAACTTTTCTGCAAGCACTGCTAAGTTTAGCATGCAGTACGGTACAAGTGATGTTAATACAGAAAGAACCGTTCTGCAGCATGCACTTTCCAATCACATACCTTTGCTGTTTAAATGACAAAACACATGCTAATTACCTTTTGTTGAAAAGCTGAGACCTCCTGAGGTAAACTGCTGGGAGTAAATTCATGTCCAGTGGTCATGTCAGCAGTCTCTGTTTTTGCCTTCTTTTGTACTTCTGAAGGGGTGGAATGACCATCACTTTCGCTATCACTTCTGGCAATACTAACGACCAGGGCATCTTGTTTTCCATCACTCCTTTTTCTTTTAGACCGCCTAAGTTGCATCTTGCTATCCACTGGCACCACACACTGACTCGGTTCAACTGATGTAATTGGGACATCTTTCACTTTGCTGAGGGTTGTAAAAGACTCTGTAACACAATGTGAACCCTCTTGGGACACAGCATCCTTTATTGACAGTTTCTGTCTTGTGACATTACCAGACACATCAGTATGTCCTGTATCTGTAGGGCTTGCACTGGTCTGAAGTTGTGAAGATTTTTCGCCCCCTTCTTCTACTTCTTCATGAATTGTGTATGCAGAATGCCTTTCTGAATTAAAACAACCTAGAACATGTTTATTATTTTGTTTTGTGGTATCAAGTATTTCTTGATCATGTCGAGATTTTGAATTCAGTGCATCTGCGTTACTGTTTGAGTAGGATGGACTTGTAAGATCAATATTTAATGACGTGCAATGAATGCTGTCATTCTTGTCAGACACAGGCGTCAGATAAACAGACTTCTGAGACTGTGAAGGTGATAGATGAAGAAACAATTCTTCATCAGAACATTCTGCTTCAGTATCAGCATCTTTCTTTGTGCCTGCATTACTTCCAATGTCAGTCATGTCCACAGGATTTCCTGACGACCTCTTCCTTCCTGCAGAAGTTCCAAGCTGTGAAATACTCTTTGTTGAATCACATGACTGTGAGCTTATATACAGTACTTCAGTACTTTGTCTCGACTTTGTACAGTTTACTATTTCAATTTCAGGACTATAATCATTACTGTGTTGCACAGATGGAGCATCATCCTGTCCTCCTTCTTCTTTGTACTGGTCTCTCTTAAATTCAACTTCCTCTACATTCCCTTTACTACTGCTACATGAGAGGACAAACTGAGGTTTCCATCTCTCTGTTTCTGTTTCAAAAATAAGTTTACGGTTTGCCTTAGGGGAAGCTAAAACTGACTGTCGCTGCCCATTTGCTTTTTGACCAAGTACTACTTCTTTCTCTTTCAAGGTTACATTAGTAGGGGGCACTGCTTGTAAAATGGTCTTATACTGTGCCACATCATCAGCACTATACGAATGTAGAAGTGAGGAGGAGAGGGCATCAACAACTAGGGAAGATCTTTCTTTGGAGTATCTTGCCTGTTCTACATTAAAATCCTCTCTTTTGTCATCCTCAGCAATCAGCTGCAATTTAGACAGTGGGTGTGACAATACTGATTCGTCACGCTTACGTTTCCTTACTGACTCAGTAAGTGTTTGAGGTGTGCTGCTGGAATCTTGTGACCCATCCACTGATAATGCTGTGCTTGACTGTATTAACTGTTTGCTGAAATAAAACACGCATTTCATTAATCAAGTTTCGGCTTACACAGTGACCCACTGTTAATGGTGATCTGGGCCCATGTGGCAGTGGGCTGCATTTTCAGAACGTCAGACAAAGGCAGATAACATCTTCAAAGCCAAAGTCAGTAGGGACTGACCAACCATCCACCCGCCTGCCCCCCCCCCCACCCACCCATCTGAAAATCTACAGGCAGACTCATGCAAAGCATAAACCATCCCTCCATGTTAGAATAAATCACTCCTGCATATAAAATGCATGGCTGGGATGTATAAACAATGCCTTACAAACTACTACAGGTTGCGTGATATGCCATTGGGCTTAACTCTCTTGGATGAAGGCCATGACATATTCACCCAAAGGACTGTTGCTACTAGTGGGAAGAGACCCCTATCTGGCAATCGGTCCTTCTGGAACAACAATTTTGGTTGGCCGGCTGTCTGGAGTGAACACAGAAAAGTTGTGACTCCACTGATAAAGGGTTTCAGCAAATCGGTGAAGCAGGCTGTGTCCACTTTACTATACCCTGACAGCTGCCTTATGAATGAGGAAAATCAAAGAAAGCCTCAATCAGGGTAGTTGTCAAATAATGTCAGACATTAGGTGTTGTTCTGGCCCTACAGAACTTCAGTATCTTTGCTTAAGACTGTGGGTGAATTCAGACAGCCCTTGGTCAGCACCAATGCCTTCCATGCTGCTGAAATACAAGGTTTTTCACATCAACTAAGATCAAGCGTTAAAATTTTGTCAGGGTGCTAATATGGTCCAAGAAAAATGGAACCTCCAAATCCTCGAGAATTCGTCTCGTACTAACATCCTACGGTGCGTTAATCATAATACAAAGACACTTGAATTGTAGCACTTGAAAGCTTAGTGGACCTCCAGAATGTGTATGTAAGAACGCACACACGGCATTGACAAATGCTGTTCCTCAGACATATGTGATGGGGAGAAGGTACTAGTTCCTGGTCCAAACCAATAAGAGCAATGAACAAGGAATGTGACGAATGGACCCTTATGGGGTCCAAAGTTAGCTGGGACAAAAAAGGTATTTCCTGTATTGCCATGTGTCAAATGCTGATCACATACAGTGCTGCTCAACTTTCTTGGAACATTCATCTCTAAGCATGGCAAACCATGCTACAAGATTCAAGGCAACAAAAGAACGGTTAGTCCCTCTAATCTAAGCAAACGTGTCAGGTGTCTTGCTGAAGCTCAAGCTTATCTAAAAACTGATTCAACCCTAATCCTGCACCTGCATATCAGTGGTGCACAAATCCCAAGTGTCAGGTCACCCTGGCAACTGAATTTTGTACAACAGCACCTAATATTTGTGGGTCCTCAGCATGGAACTTGTTCCATGTCACCATTCGGTCACCTAGAATTCTGAGGTGGCTCTTCGATTTTTGGAAAATATGTGCACACCTGCTGTTGATGCCCCCAAGAAAAGCACAGCCAACAGCCACACAGTACAGAGGCTACTCTACAGTATGAGATCTGACCAAAAAGTTCTCAGGCTAATGAAATCAACACAACATGTACCAGAGAATTTTATTAAACATTATCCCATTAGTATGGTTCCAACATCATTTCAATTTTTCCCAGCATTCTATATATGATGTTCAAATAAGGGTTAGCTCCTCCATATTTTCTTGTATTTCCTCTACTCATTCAAATAAACATATTTTAATATAACTTCCAATTCTGGGAACAGGAAGACTGCTGTAGAGAGATCAGGGCTGTAGAGTGGCTGTGAAAAAACTGAAGTGTGGTTTTTGTGAGAAACTTCTGGACACAGCTGGGTATGTGTCAGCATGTCACAGTGAAGAAACCAGCACCTGTGTGTCCACCAAAGTTCTGGTTCTTTCTGTCACATTGCTTCTCACAGACCTTGTAAAATGGTGAGGCAGAATTCTTGATCCACTGTTTGGCCTGACAAAACACTTATTATGCACAAATCTTGACAGCTGAAGAAAATGAGTACAGCATTCACATGTCAGCTGCTGTGCTGTGCTTTCTTCAGTCTTGGGAATAATTTTTACCTCTATTGTGAGGACTGACAACTTGTTCCCTTAGCAATTTTCCCCATTTAGTAATAAAATCACACAAATGCACTGTTTGGTTAATGAAATCTTTAAAAAATCGATGATACACACTTTCCTTAAAACAAATAGTTGTCTTTATAATACTACAAAACACATTACGACTCACTGGGAAGCAGCAATATAGCTAATCCTCTACTTAATGACACGCAATCACCAAGCCACTATGATTTCTAAAGGAAGGCTTTCTGAACACAGCTCCCACAGCATATATTTTCTTCATTATTACCATGTTACGCAAATTTCTAATTACACACACACACACACACACACAACTCTCTCTCTCAATTGACAGCTTCATACATACATATACATACCATACTTGTTCATTCTGAAACTTAAGCTTTTGTACATGTATGCTTCAGAGTTTGATCCAACTTACCCATTTCATACATGCCCACCACCTTGCCTGATGCATGTTTGATATACCCAGTACAATTCAAGAATGTAACTGACTTGTTACTCCCCGGACGGTACCACCTTCTTGAAGGTATATGATAAACCAAGTGAAAAGGACTGCATGCTCCAATGAAGCTGGGGGGCTACGCCAGCAGTAGGGTACCTACTGGTAGGGTCACCCAAGCTGGACAGCTCTCAGCAGAGGAGCCAGACAAAGAGTGACCCAAAATGACGGGGAAGTTAGGTTGAAGCATACACAGAGGCACCAATTACTGCTAGTAGTAAATGTTACCATGCACTGGCCATTTAGTGAAGAAAACACAAATAACACAGCCACTGAGAGTATGTCTTTACAAAACAAATAGAAGACTGACTGCGATCTATGGTGCTGAATCATGGGCTCTAACGAATACAACTGATCTTAATGACGTGGGAAAGGAAAATACTTAGAAACAAATATGGCCCATCACATGACAAGCGTTATTGGAGAATAAAAATAAATCAAGAAATTTATAATAAATTTAAGTCTCCAAATAGTGTAACTGAAATTAAAATACACATATTGGAATGGCTTGGGCACGTTTTAAGAGTGGGCAGTATAAGGGCAGCAAAGAAGTTACCGGGAGGCAAGACAGGAGAAGGGAGAAAAAAAAACAACTCATTTAATGGGCATGGTTAATGTTGAATTGGACCTGAGGAATATGGGTGTAAAATGATGAAGAACAAGTGCTTTGGACAGATGGGCATATGTCATGATGGAAGCCACGGCCACACTCTAGGGGCCAAAGTGCTAAAGAAGAACTGACATATTAAACAGTGGGCTACTGTAGTCCCCCAGCCTGCACTTTATTAAAGGCAATACCAATAAAAAAAAATTAAGATTCCGTGTTCAGAGGTAAAATATCCAAAGTTTGCCAATACCCAAAACTCCTTCCCTTCTAAACACATTACAAAAAAGAAACATCCTTCTATACAATCTCCCACTATTCTATTACCTCACCTCCCATCCTGAGAGCCTTTAACAAAGTCACTATAATCAGGAACTGTCCCTGATGACACTCCTGAAACCTCCGCATCCTCCTCACTTTGACTGGCAAACATATCAGCTTCCGAACATGGCATCACTGAAATAACAGAATTAAATAAAATAAAAAACATAACCCTGTATGTGACCAGAACTGTTCATCAGAGTCCAAACCTACAAACAAATTTACCTTCAAGATCAGCTATGTCAACAGTGGTGGCTTGACTGGCTCCTCCTGAAAAGTGAGAAGTACATTTTTAAACATATTATTGTCAGCAGCATACACTGCATGGAAACAGCCACAGCTACCAGTAATTGACCACTGTCATACTTGATCAGGATAGTATAGGACATTACCCTCCACAAGCCAAAGCAATGAGTTTTTTTTTTTCTTCAGCATTTCAATATTTAATGTCAAGCGTCTACAGTATAATTTCAATCCAGTTGTACTGTTTTAGCTACTTGTTGGGCTACTACTCATGGCAAAATGTGTCATTTAAATAGCTCACTTTCACGTTGTTCCTTTACTTTCTGGGTTCTGAGGCAACCCTATTCTTACTGTACTATATGACTGATTATCTTATGTAAATTGCAGTATTACCAGAAAATCATTGTTATATGTACAAGGGTTACCCAGAAAGTAATGCCCCTTATTTTCTTCTCAGTAAATATGCATTCCCAGGTAATGAAAATTATATATTATGTAGAGTGATGGTTTGAACCTATCTTTCCATAGAGTCTCCAACCACTTCTACGCCTCACACCAACGAGGGACAAGTGTGGGTATGCCTTGCTGGTAACATGGCATATCTTAATCACACAGCCTAGTTCACATTGCGCAAATCACATCAGTCTCAAACTTCACGCTGCAGATTGCATCCTTCACGGCTCCAAACAGATGGGAATCTGAAGGTGCTAGACGGGGCTGTACAGTGGATGGAGTGATATTGCCCACCCAAATTTTGTGATGGCTTCCCACGTCTTCAAACTTGTGTGCAGCTCTGCACTGTCATGCTGAAGCAAGATTCCTGTTGGACTGTTGTGAGGCCAAACTCGTTTGAAATGCTTCCTGAGCTCTGACAGTGTTCTGACATACGTGATAAACTTGACTGTCTCCCCTCTCAGCATCACATCCACAAGAATCACTCCTTCACAGTCCCAGAAGACAATGATCATGACCCTGTCCACTGATGGAGAATTTTTTCTTCTGGGAAGATTGAGAATAGTGCCATTCCATGGATTGCCTTTTAATCTCTTGTTCACAATGATGGACCCACTTTTCATCTGCTGTAACAATCTGGGATGGGAAGGTCTCTCCCTGAGCTCAAAATCATACCACCAACTCTGGAAAAATATCTCTTCTCTCGGTTTTATGTTCAATTGTGAGGCCCCCAGGAAGCCATCTTGCACACACCTTCAAATATCCAAAATCTCGACTGATGTGCTTAACAATTCCTTTGCTGATAGAAAGAATGAGCACCAGTTGTTGAGCTGTGATGCCATCAATCCTCGCTAACAAAGGAATCAGCACACTGCAGCATCTCAGGACTAACAGCTGTAGCCAGACAGCCTTGGCAAGGCAAATCACGGAGCTCTGATTTTCCTACTTCAGAAGCCATCGCCCATTTTGCCCAGCAACCACCAGTCCTTCTGTAGACCACAGCACTTCCAGAAACATCACAAAGATGTTTGTGGATGTTTCTCACTGACTGCTTCCTGGCAACAAGGAATTCTATCATGGCACATTGTCTGCACTGCACATCATTGTCTGACACCACTGTGAGGCGCTACTGCAGTGGTGCTACCTGTCAGAAATCTTTCCCACTTTGTAGATAAATGCTGGAAACTTCAAACTTGTTTTGTCTAAGTCTCACATTCCTAGCTTTGTTATTGACCAAAAAAATATGGGGCATTACTTTGTGGGCAACCTACATAAACAGCAAAATCTAAAAAATCCTGCCTCTAAATGAATTGCTCTCATTCCCTTTTTTATACACATGTAGAAGATAATAAGCATAACTCTGTACGTGACCAGAATTTTTATCAGAAATCCAAATCTACACATAAATTTACCTTCAAGATCAGCTATGTCAACAGTGGTGGCTTGACTGGCTCCTCATAAAAAGTGACATGTTATTGGCAGAAGCAGTACATGGAAAAAGCCACAGCTACCACTAACTGACCACTGCCATATTTGATCAAGATACTATGGGACATTATCATCCACAAGCCAAAGCAGTGAGGTTTTTTTTCCAACACTTCAGTATTTAACGTCAATTGTCTAAAATATAATTTCAATCCAGTTATACTATTTTAGCTACTTGGTGGTCTATTTCTCATGGCAAAATGTGATACTCAAATAGCTCACTTTCATGTTGTTCCTTCACTTTCTGGGTTCTGAGCAGGGCTGTGGAGTCGGAGTCGGAGGGAATGTTAAGTGGAGTTGGAGTCAGTAAAAATGTACCAACTCTGGCTCCGACCTCAATTTAAAATCTTAAATAGATACTCTAAATTCACAGCCCTGATAGCTACAATAACCATTAGACTTATACTTAAAAATAGGTTATAAGTCTAAAAAGTAGCCTGATGATTCATGCGGTGGTCCTGAAATGTCTTATAGGTTTACCATCATTAATACATATTGAGATTTTACGAAGGAGTCAGAGTTGGAGTTTTAAAAACTGAGGAGTCGGGGTCAGAAGTTTTGTGTACCAACTCCACAGCCCTGGTTCTGAGGTACCCTATCTCTCACTCCCTTTTCTATATATACGTAGATAATCAACTGCTGGTTGTGCCACCCTTGCCCTGGCAGACCTTCTACACTCCCACTGAATATCCTTACACAGTGCTAGTGCTTTTACTGCTGCTTTCAGTAAACCTAATCTACAGACACTGACATTCCAACTTCCAAATCTCATCTCCAGTTTTCAGTATATAGATCATTTCAAAGAATCTAACAAGTATAAGGACCCATGTCACACTGTGTAACATGCTAATCTTTTAAAGTAAATTGTCAACCCCCCCCCCACCACACATAAGCTGTGGGACTACACCTTGTCAGTTGCTCATGACTGCCTCTTCAGTACATTCGTAGAGCTACTCTTCACATCTGGATTATATCTTCTCCATCTGCAAAGTGGAGACGTGCCTTGCCACGGTACCATGGCGCCAGTTAACATGGTCTCCGAAAGTCTACATTTCACAATCAAGGCCCGTTTTTAAACCTGAACAATGTATCTAGCTAACATCACTCTCCACAGAAATGAGAAGTTGAAAGACAAGAAAAATACAGCCTACAGAGTGGAAACACACCCGCACACAGTCTGTATGCTACAAAGTGATTTATATGGCAGTATGCTACTTTCCAATATGGTACATGCATTAATTGCCATCTCTGCAGCAATTTTGTAAGCATCACTAGAGTTTTATTCTGTTGGCTGTACAAAGAATCTACATTACATCCCAATCTAGACAATCAGAAGCCCACATGCTAAACAAAGCTCTTTACAGAAGACAAAGGGTACAGCAAAAAACAGCGATGTTATCAGACATACCCAAACTTCCAGTTCCTTCTGACAGTTGGTGGCACTCACTGTCAGACTCAAGTACTATATGAATGCGTTTGTGTGCTGTGCATTCAGTTCTCTGGAAGCTGCAACAGAAACATAAAATACATAGTGTGACAACAGGTAAGAGAGAAATAATCCCTGCAAAGACGAAGGTGCTGTAATATATCTGAAAACAGTACAAGTTATAGTGACTGAAATCTACATTGCGCTATTTGCCTGAACAGACAGCATACCACTTACGATTCTTTACCAGGATGTGAAGAAATAACACCAGACAGCATTGTAAATTCTGTTCTTCAGAAGAACTGGTGTTTCTTCAGACAAATAAAATTTATCCTGCTCCTAGACTTGTGCCAAAGGCAACAAATAGTAAAAAGCCAAGCTCAGAAAGTCTACTTTTCCTGTTGCAGAGATTTCTAGTTCTACAAATCTATTAGTATCATTACTGTTGTTTTAGTGTTATGGACTTGTTACACAAGTACAGATTCTGTATACCAGTATTTCTCAACTTTTGGGTTGCGACCCAAATTTGGGTTATGAAGCTAATGTGAGTGGGTCACAAAACAATTTCATGAATCTACACATTACTAACACACACTACTTTGGTAAGCATAATAAAGGCAGCATTATTTTTGTAAATGTAATCACTTATAGCGACTAGCAATGCCAACTTGACTCCCATGTTCTAAAAATAATGCAGACTACTAACTACCAGAGTTGCTACACTCTCAACGAAAAATGACCGGATCAGACAAACAAAATTGTTTTTATTTTTCTGAAGTTATTGTATCATTGGCAAAATTTTCTCAACTTGAGGAATACCTCAACATACATGGGGAAATTCAAATTTGCATGGTCATGAAGACTAATTGTAGATACAAGAGCCCATATGAACAATCACACTACGAAACTCAAGCTCATGCAGAGTATGTAAATGCATATATGTTTATATTCACTTCCCTAAATCACTAACATGTCACATTTATTACACTGATTCCTGTTCTTTATTTCACACCTACCTTGCAGTCCTTGGATTGCAAGACAATGTTGTTGGCCTAATTTGGGTCGCGGCTCAAAAAGGTTGAGAAACACGGCTGCACACATTACATCTGTCAGACAGAACCTCAATGTTTCACATCATTGCCACATTTGTAATTATTAACCTACCTACAATATTTCAAACAAAATGAGTATCTATGTCATAACCACGCACCAAATCTCACATGCCCACCTCCATGGGTTCGTACGTACTGTCATCAAAATTGTGACATGGCTGCTATGCTATTTTACATTATACAAACATGCTACTCTAACAAAAGTTGCACACTCTGTCAGTATCTATTACCATATATAATTTCACAGCCCTAAAGTAACATCTGCTAGTTTTCTCATCCCTTGAAAGTTTGCACAATCACCAGCTTCTTATTCATGAATTTCGGGACTTTAGAAAGGCTGACGTAGGGGTGTCCACCAATGGCACCGACTCATAACAAGTTTTGTGCAAACTGATCAACAGGGTGACACAGAATTTAGTGATCTCAAAAGCCTAGTATTCTTAGGAAGGAAAGCAGGCTAAAAAGTAGACAGTTTCACTGACTCCATGAAGGAGAGTCCCTGAGATGTAGACACGCACACAGCTGCATAAGGAATCCTAATGTTTCATCAAACCCTGAAGTTCATTTCCATGTTCATAATAAGTGACTCTTCCAATACAAAAACACAATAAAAACAGAAAACAAACGGATTAACATCACACCAATTTGTGCATACTTTAACCCCAGTGAGTCCTCTATTTCTGTTTTAGCTTGAAATTTTAAATATTTTAAATTTTGTATAATTTCTTTGACATGCATAATACCAAGAACTCTATACTAGAAAATCTCCAGATTTTATCACATAACTGCATTTAGGCACTCCAGAGCCAAGGAGAGTCTTTTTCTTGATCAGCCATTTTGTGGATGTAATCCATAGAGAAGGGGGAGTAATTTGAGAGGACAGAGTTGATTTGAAGCATTTACCAGCTACATTACCTTGATTCACTGCAGTATGTCTCTTGTGAACTGCTATCTTCATCACCTTCTCGCATAACTTGGCATTCTTTCTTTTCACTGCCACTGCTTCCCTCTGCTGCTTCCATAACCTTTGTCACTGGCACCCCCTCTGCATCTCTAAATACTAGTGGAGGCTCCAACAGTTCAATGTTCATGCATTCTGTGTTCTGGTTGCCATTACTGTCAACTGATTTGTTAATCTGTATCTCTGGTAACCTAGCAAGAGGACCATGTTGTTCTTCAGCTTTGGCATTTCCAGCATCTTGCTCCTGAATGTCAGCACTGCTTGCTGCTTCATCAATAAGCTGTGTCACTGGTAACTCTTCAGCCTGATGCTGAGGCATGACAGGACGGTCTGGAAATTTATCTGATGACTTCATCACAATACTTGGAACATTTGTGTCACATAGATGTTCAGGAATGCAAAACCCCACTACATCACCATTGCTTGTAGAATCAACTTCTTTTTTGTTAACAGATCTTGATTCAGCAAATTTCACTTGTGTGTCCTTTCTAGTGGATTCTATGTCATGTTCCTCACACTTAGAAAATGAAGACTCAACTGCTTCAATTTCCTTATTCTCAGAAACAGTCTCTACAACTTTTGTTAGGTCATCTTTTGAAGTGGATGATTCAAGTGTGGCTACTGCAACTTCAGTACTCTGACACTCTGAAACACATTCTTGGTTATCAGTTTCACTGCTTCCAGAATCAGATTTATTTTCTTTGGCAGCTGACTCACTATCTCCATTTTCCTTGCTTTCCAAATTAACAAAATTCTTACTATTCTTATCCATAGCTGCTAATTTCACATCCTCACATTTATCACGGCAGAAACAGAATAACACTTTCTATTCGTTTTCTTCCTTCCTGATCCACTCCCTCCTTACACACAGCTCACCTTCATTACTCAGTAGAGTTTTCCCTCCACATTCAAAATTTTCTACTTATAATTTCAGTTAATCAGCGTTCAGCTCCCAACAAATTACAAAGAATTTCTTAGACGAGTTTCATTTGGTGCAACATCACACATTTTGCTGGCATCTTAGTATCCAACCCACGTGCACTACGTCACGATTCTCCTCAGCCTCTAGCCTCATTGCTGTTCAGCAACATACTGCAAAACTCAGCACCTTTCTTTCTGTATCTTCCATGCACCCATACCTACAAAAAGAAAGATAAGTATGTTAGCAATGCAAATGGAAGCACACAAGATGTGAAGAAAGAAAATAATAATCACACACATCCTTCTCAAAGTCTGTGACCACATTTGTTAATTTTCCTGACAGTGACCATCTTGGAAAAGCGCATCTCTACTGTGACATCCTAATATGGGGTCTCACTGTTTTGGCTTTAGTCTCCATAGCCCCACTTCAGATTTCCTGGACAAGTTCTCCTGTGTTTCTTGTATTGGTGTTAAAATCTAGTGTCGCGGGCTCACACACAGTTCAATTATTTCCATTTCGTCAAATACAGAGGATAAATCATAATTCCACTACTTTCCAAGAAGGTACACAAACCATGCAAAACCACCAACTATGAACATTTGTTCATTAATGTTGATACCTCTACCATCAAGTAATGGTGTTTGACGATGAAGTTATTTCTGGGCTTAAGATCCACACATCAAATGCATATAAGCAAAATAGGGGATACAGCCTTATACTTGAACCACAGCACTCAATGGCACAAGGAGAATGGCAACTTTATGGCTGACTGAATACACCACTCCAGAAATACATGAGACCCAACTATGAACTTACAGTGACTGAATGGGTATCACAGACACCCTGTATGTCTCATCACAGAGAACAGCTACAAAATCTACATTAAAAGAAGAATGTGAAAACAATGCCAGAATATGTAAGAGATGTAATTATTATACCATACACGTAACAATCATATTTGTTAATCATTAGGCCATGTATTTCTTGAACTTTTATTCTCCTTTTAAATGAACATCATTTGCTTTAGTAAACAGGTTCATGATTTCTATTCCTTTGTCTCATAGGTCATTATACATAAAGCCACTGAAACCAACTTACACCCAACTCTAATCCAGAAAGGGATTGTCTTGAAAGAACGTACGTATGATTGTGATGCAGAGAGCACACCATATGCCTACATTACACACAGGCCTCTCACCAGTGCAAGAACAGCAGTACCAACTTGGCAGTTCAATTTATAACCCATGCTTTTCAGGACAAATTCATTGCTACATCCCAACATTCTACCCTTTCTCTCCTCAGACTAATGTATAGGACAAACAAATTTACTACAAACTAGTTGTTCAGTGTTCTTACATTTATTATACACAGCTCCTACATGTTTTGGCCAGATATCATGGCCATCTTCAAGGAATTACAAATTTGGTCGACGTGTACAGCGTATATGGCAACTTGTGACAGGTAACTGGCAGACTACATAAATATATAATGTAATAAAAATACAAAGCTGATTGTAATTATTTAAATCGTTAATACATAAATACTTAGTCACAATGTTAAAACTGTATTTTAATTGATCTTAAAAAGTTGCCTCATACGCTGCACACTTTGACCAAACTTGTAACTCTCTGAAGGTGGCCAGGATATATGGCTCAAACAAGTAGGATCTTTGTATAATAAATATAAAAACACTGTCCAACTAGTTTGGTAGTCAATTTGTATTGGACTGTTGCACAGAAGATGAACAACATCAAATAAAGCACAATAGTTTAGCCTGCTTTTTTGCTAGTACTACAAAATCATTTACAGCACTTTACTCAGGGACACTGCGAAGGACAGCTGCACTTTAATGAAAGCAGTATTTATGGGTGAACATAAACAGATGTAGCACTCTAGGTCCTGTCCTGATGGGTGAACAAGACAAGAGAATTTGTGTCCAGTTACTCGTATGTCGCTCAAGGAAACGAGTATGATACGCACATAGATTACAACAAAAACTGAATAACCGTCAACAGTTAAAGCGTTACACAAAACATTACATATGCTAAACTATTACACATTAATACTCTCGTTTCTTCCTTTAACCTACACAGTGGGCCATATAAGGGGAGTTTCCTCACTATTCTTTCCCATACACAGTGGTCCTTATGAAACGTTTTTTCACTGTTCCATGTTCACTCTCTTACTGACCTCTCCCCCACCCACGACTCTGAGTGACCGCTATCCTGTCACTTCGCAAGACTGAGTCCTCACCCCAATCACATCTAATCTGAAGATGGAAGTACCATCTTCCTCCGAAACATTGGTGATACACCCCTCTTACACATGACGCCATCACCCACAACGTACAACAAAATTTTCCGACACTGTTCCTCTTACCTCAGGCACTAAGGGTAACATGTGTCCTACCTGAAATGACGCAAAGGCTTTGTAGCTGTAAATTAACGATATGTCGCATTATCGGTGTTCACGGTCGGGTTAAAACATCTCCCAAGAGATACCTATAACTTAATCCATAACCGCAACACTTCAACAATCGGCACTGACCAAAACACAGTACATACAAAAGATGAAAATACCGTACATACGCCATAATTTCGTTTCCAAGTCAGAACCTCGTAGCTAAAAACAGTGTACACTAAACGATGTTATTTTACTATATGTTTTCGTATTAAAATTTCTGAACACACTATAAAACTACATCTACTACACAAGATTGTTACAACTGATTCTGAATTCCTTATTCCCGTATTTCCATACAGAACAATACCCACTGCTACGAACCACAAAGGCCGCCCGCCAAAACCAAGCAATATTCCGTACAACGGACCACGGATAACAGCCACAGATTAATACCTACAGTAGCTGTTACTGGTGTGTCATCCCTGGATGAACGAATCAGCAAGCGGGCCGTTTGGATCTGGATCGGTGTTAAACAAAATATTACATGTGCTAAAATCTTACACATTAATACTCTCGTTTCTTCATTTCATCTGTGCAGTGGGCCATACAAGGGGCGTTTCCTCACTATTCTTTCCCATACACAGTGGTCCTTATGAAACGTTTTTTTTCACTGTTCCATGTTCACACTCTTACTGGCCTCTCCCCTACTCACGTCTCTGAGTGACCACTATCCTGTCACTTTGCCAGCGTGAGTCCTAACCCCAACCACATCTATTCTGAAGATGGAAGTACCATGTTCCTCCGAAACATAGGTACCACAGCCCTCTTACACATTGCACCATCACCCAAAACGCAAAACGAACTTCTCCAACACTCTCAGGCACAACGGGTAACATGCGTCCTACCTGAAATGACGCCAAGGCATTGTAGCTGTAAATTAACGTTACGCCGCATTATGGAAGTTCACGGCTGAGTTATGTGTCCGAAGAGACACTTGAAACTTAATCTACAACCGCAAAACTTCGACAATCGGTGCTGACTCACAGTAAAGAAAAAAGACGAAACCCCAAATACATATATCATAATTTCCTTTCCAGGTCATGTACGAGATGGGGCACGTGGCACGTATGGAGGACAGGAAAGGTACATGCAGCGTTTTCGTGGAAAATCTGAACAAAAGAGGTCACTTGGAACACCTAAGAGTAAATTGGGGGTGATATTCAAGTGGATTATACAGACGTCGTTTGGGAAGACGTGGAATGGATTGATCTGGCTCAGGATAGGGGAAGTGGCATTCTTTTGTGAACGCGGTGATGAACCTTCGGTTCCACAAAATGCGGGAAATTTCTATATTAGCTGAGGAGCTATTATATTCTGAAGGACTCTGCCCCAAGGAATTAGGTCTTTTACCACTTATCTCTCTCAAAGGATGTGCCAGTTGGAGTACAAAAGGGGGGGGGGGATCGTCATTGTCCAGGTTGTAGATTGCAGTTTTAAAACTTAGCATATTGTTATCAGTATACTTTACTATATACACTGCACAGAAAAATGCACGCAAATGTATTTATAGTTAAAAATCAATATGTAACTGCCATCGTCACAAATGTTCATTAATATTACTGACAGATTGTTACACACTATAACATGTTTCGACCCACTTTTAGGTCATCTTCAGGGCAATATTTTGCGTACTTAATAATATGTTGATAGACTGAGATCTCAATCGCTATATAGTATATAATAAATGTTGATTATTAATATTACAGCGGTAAGGTGAAACAATCCCTGTACAGGCCTAGATAGGTCCTTCTGGCTCCAGGAGGTTTAGGCTCCCAGATTTCAAGACCATCGGCACATAGAGGTGGTAACATTGTCAGCCCTACGCAACGGCCGCCTTTACCCCCCAGGCAATATACCTGGTATTCTTTTCTGTTGCAGGCTGAGTCGACCCCAGGGCCATAGTGTAACCGGAAGGATTATGTCAACGAAAAGTTCCAGTGACACCATCGAGAGTCGAACGCGCGACCTTCTGGCTTACAGCGCAGTGCCTCAACCAACTGCGTCACCGCGTGCCCCCACTATTACAATGTTAAAATCATTAAATTAGGTGACAGTTCAATCATATTAAAATAATTCCAATATTGAGGGTTCCTTATATTTTGCAGTGTCTTCGTTGAAGCATTTGCTTGTTTCTGGTGGCCTACGACAGAGCAATTGATATGTGGTGGTATGTATGTTTAATGATGGTATGTCTTAATTGATTATGTACAGAATGAAATTTTTGTTCCATTTATCTAGTAGGTATCCGAGGAAATGCGTTACATTAGGAATTCGTCACACAGCAACTTATGTTTTACGTTGTGCAACTGTCACTGTCAGGGATAGACTGTTACGGTGTTTATAATTACACGTCTGCGTGCGCATTCCACATTTTATGTACTGAACTTCATGTTACCCGCATAAGCAAAACTTTTGCCGCAGTTGCCCGCACAAAAAATTTGCGCAGATCTGCCATACTTCATTTCATGGTCCTAAACAAGCACCCACTTTACATGCTGCAGAATATGAGAGATTACTCCCTACTTACATACTGTACCTGCAATATTATCGTTAACCGTACTATAAATACTGTAGTTTATGAAATATGTCAATCAAATACGAGAATTCATGTGTCTTTTGGCCCAATAATTCATTAGATGAGTTGCCGCAAAATATAAGTTCACAAGCTCTTAAAAAAGAAAGACGACTGGGTGGCGATAACAGTAAATTTGTGGCTGAAATACTGGCAAACGATTCTTAATCACATTAGCCAAATATTTTTTCACTTCGGCCTTTCTATGATCGAGTCTCTTTGTGGGCACACAATTATCTCCTTCGAAAGTTAACACTGAAAAATGCGACTTATGTCGTAAAAGTGCGAAAAGAAGTATCTTACTGTCAGTGAAAAAATAATCTTGTATGAAATACATGTCAGCTAAAATTTATGAGAAATCTGCTTACCAAATATCCTTAGCTGTTCTTCACGGTCCTACCGTTATCACACACACTGCTAGGCACAGATAATCTAATATGCTGCTAGGCTTCGCGAACACTGCGAGGAAGACACTTGTTTCAATATATGGGAACAAAAAGGGAGAGACCTGCGTTTCTGAAAAAAAAAAAGGCTAGCCTTTACCTGGAAAGGGTTGGGGCTGGGGCCGGAAGGGATTAGCGCTAAGCGTGTGTCTGTACGAAATAAAACTGCCTCTGCAAGGAGTGTGGGAGCAGAAAGGGATGGTGGCAGAAACGATGTTCGTTTGACTGTTTCTTTTTGGGAATCCACCTTGCGAGGTAAATTGAGAGGTATTTAAGGAATGCGGGTAGCATGGGGTGGGTATTCGCCTGGTGAGGTACGTGACTCAGCGACTACTGCAGTAAGTGTGCCAGCTCCAGATGTTCTAGCGGTCAATGTATTTGAGACTGGTATTTTTCGCAAACATCTAGTGCCATAAGACAGGTATGCCAACCTCCTAGCCTGCTCCTCGCTTGTGCTTCTTCCTTTCCTCACTCCGCAAGAATCAATTTACCAGGAGGGAAAGTTCATATAGGACAGGTCATGAAGGCCCAGTGAGGGGGTAGGGGTATAGCTCTACTCTTTCTTTAACTTCGGCGCTAGAATGAGGTGAGTTCAATTTACCAGAACTATACTGTAAATGCCCCAGCAAGCAGGAATGAATTTAACGCAGTTGTATCAATCGGAATGCTTTTCAACATACTTATATCAACTGCACAGCATTACGGTTCAATTCGAGTACTGTTGTTCACAGATAATTAAAATTACGAGTATGGAAAAATAAATGTCATTCTTACATCACACATAGGCCCAACTGGATGCCCGAGCTGTGAGCAGAGACAGCTCCGTCGGTGTAGTTAATAGGCTACGGGACAGCCAATCGAGGAATCGTGGTTCTTTTCCTAGAGGGACAAGGAATTATTTTCCTAAGTCCAGACCAGCTCTAGGACCCACCCAGGCTCCTATTCCACAGCTACGGGCGTTCCTTCCCCCGGGGGTAAAGCGGTCAGGCGTGACGCTGACAAATCGTCACATAAGGCTAAGGTTAAGAATGTGTGGATTCTTACCTCCACTTCCACATTCATCTTCGTGTTTAATTGAGAACAGGGTTTAAAATTTTCACCAAAGGCGCATCCAAGGGGGGCGGAGCCACCGTGCTGCAGCAGCACCCAAAACCCCAAAAACTGAAATTTAAAGAAACAAAGATTTTGTAGATGTTCTGTTATCAAACGGTTTATGTGAACTCCCCTTCAGCCGAAAACAGCCACTGAAATCGACTGATGACTAGTACATTGGAGTTTTGAACAGTAAGTTAATAAAATTTAAAAAAAGTCAAGAAGATAGGACACGGTTTTTGAGTCATGGAAAATGTAGTTATATTCGTATGTACATAAATGCAGTTGCAGATTGTGCTGTGGCGTACTTAGATGATTTTTATAACATAATTTTTAAAATTAAACATAAAGTATACGTAGCCACAGGGTCAGCCACCCTCCCAAGGAAAAATTCTGGGTGCGAAGCTGTCACGAACCCGTACTTTTCCCCTACCATATTAACTTCTATGGCCCAACGGTACAGAGCAGAATGTATTCTCACTAAATTATTTAAAATTTTCCACCAAAATATCGTAAATGTCCTCATATTCCTTTGATGAAAATCAACATTTCTCAACAACCGTTCTGCGTGGCACGCAGCAGTCGACTGGAAGGCAACTGTTACGTGACACGGATAAGTGATAACGCATGCGTCATGACTTTAAAATCACGCGCGCTTATTTTAACAAACCACAACTATACAGCATAAACCAGTCAACTTCTGCGCGATCAAGAAACAGCCCATCACGCGTCAAGCATTCATGAATGCCTGGCTGTTGAAAACGAAGGCTGAAAGGCGGGCTTTCAGGAACAATTTCGCGACTCGGTTCGTTTAAAGCGGATCATCGCTACAGTAGATCTATAAGGTTTACTTTCGGACTCGGTCAAGGAGAGGGGAGGAACGTCTGGATATTCTTTCTTGGAACATCAAAATCTTGTCAAATAAGAAGCTCCACTGCCGTAATTTACAAAGCAAAATTCCGCCGTTAAGCACAAAGCATATTGTCAAGTACAAGAACGGAAAGTAAACACTGTGCAGTTTAACCTTAGAAACGGAAAACATAATACATTGAAATTGTTATAAAATAATTATGTTGCGGAGTCAAATCCATAAATGACTGGTTATCTGACCGCATTACCTTGGAAGCAAGATAACAGAAGATGGGTGTGGTAGGCCAAACGCGGGACGGATTAGGAATCGTCATTCGAATGCCGGCAGGGGCAGACATTTTGCTCATCTCCACAGCATCCTTACTGGCTCCTTCCCCAGACACACAGCAGCGGATCCGCAACACCGACCGCTCGCTGCCATGTAGCGCCCCCGTGTTGATACAAGATGGCCAGCCTTCTTTCAGAACACTAAATAGGGCCTCTAGCACTCGCTGGCGTATAAATACATTAGGACAGTTACAGATGCATATTCAGACTAAAGTAAAATTAAAGTTTTTAACCAAATATTTCGAGTTCAATTATACCAGCAACAATCAATAATTAAAGTGTGATTAGCAAAACGTTTAACTTTAAATACGTAATTGTAAAATTCAAGGTAAGTTGCTGTGATCTACACCTTGACAACGAAGTCGCTACATGTTAAGTTCTCAAATTCGAAAGCGCCGAAATAATACCATATCACACTCTAAAAGTTTCTGTTGGTTTACAACTGCTTTTAAAGTAAGGTAATATAAACTCATATACAGGTCTACCTGCTGAATAGCTAGCAAATCACAGCACACTATCTTGCCCCGCGAACTACCCCTCTGCCAACAAGCAGGGGTTCAACTTGCAAGGAGGAAGGAGAGGACTATGCTTCCGTCCCTAACGAATGTCAACGGAACTCTCGTCGGGTTTTCACGTAAACCGTGTGTAAGTCCATATGCACTGATCAAATGCATGGCAAGTGTCAACGTCAGATTTGAAATCTGAGGAATGCAAAATATAGTTCACAACTTGTAATTACAAATCGAAATAAATATGTAAAACGTAAAGACATCACAAATTTTGTCTGACAGTCCACGAAATGACGACAATGTTCTTCCCCTCGGATCTATCAAACGTCGGAATTCTACCTTTTCGAATGAAATGTTATCCTAACAAGCAGCTGGGTGGGAGAGTAGCGAGTAGCGATATCGAAGGGAGTGCTTCGGGTTGCAGAGCAAAGGGGCACATTAACGTTTGGAAACACACAAACTGGTAGGGATTTGACCGTAACCCGTAGTAAGTACATATGCACTGGTCAAATGTATGGCACGTGTCAAGGTCAGAGCTGAAATCAAGAGGTTGCGGAATGCAAAAAATACTTCAAAACTTGCAATTACAAATTGAAATAACTATGTAAACCATAAAGACATCCCAAATTTTTTCTGACAGTCCACGAAATGATGAAAATGTTTTTTCCCCCTCGGATCTATCAAATGTCGGAATTTTACCTTTTTGAATAAAATGTTATTCTAACCTGCAGCTGTTTGGGAGAACGACTATGGTTCCAGATTGACGCTGGAGATGGAAGATTTAGAGGAACATACTCAAACATGCTCTAAAAATGCTACATACGTAAGTTGGAAGATACAAAACGAAATTCTAAACACCTGCAATGATCTTATATTGCAAAAAATTGTGCCCAGAGTAAATACTGCTACATGCTTCTCAATACTTGCAGATTAAACCACCGGTATGTCCACAACTGAACAATTTTTGCTCTGTGTATGTTGCGTGGATGAAAATGAAGTAAAATTTTGTGAACAGGTTTTACAATTTGTGTCAGTAACACATCACGCTAGGAACTGGCCAGTACTCTTACTGAAAGTTTAAAAAGTTTGTCAATGCAGTGGAAACTTCTTCCGTGACATACCCATTAAATCTCCACCTATCCCATTAATCTGATGACAAATGGACACTTCTTGCAAATACTCCTGCTATTAAAATGGTTCTATGTTGATACACAGAAATGCACGTCAGTTAACACACCTTTATTACACCGATTACTATAAGAAGTACATGAATTGTGGCATTACTATAAAATGTGGGAAGTTTTGAAAGGAACCTGACAGTCTTAGTGTGGAGAAATTCTGCATCAGTAGTATACCTGGAAATCAATAGGCATGGAAGAATCATCTCTGGACACCATCCATAGCCTAGATAAGACAGATTACAACATTTCTGAGGCTGGCTCTTTCAAAGCAAGTCTCTGGTTCCAAGGGCAAACTTTATCAAATGATAACAGACTAGGTGCATTTTCTTCTACCTCAAAAGACAAACAAGCAAACAGCCAGCATATGAAATGTTGTATATTTTCAGTACTCGATGGACAAAAAATTGCTCCTTTGTTGGTATCAAACAATCTCACAAATTTTCTGAACATAACATGAATTACAAACTGGAAATAGAAATTTTTCTTCATTTTTTCTAAATACATGGGTAAGTATATAAAAATTTTGTACAATTTTACTTCATGAAGTCAAGCATAACTGGAAATTAAACACAAATCTTGGCTCTTGTCAGTTGTACACTGAAACAAAGGAGAGCCATACAAATTTTAAGTACACATCCACTCTACAATAATTCAAACCCACAATGTAGGAAATGAAAGTAAAAATAAATTGTGTCTGAAGTCTGTAAACTGATAGAGTATTACAATCTACAAAATGACAAGACACCACTAAAGCACGCAGATTAAATGGTCTCATAACAGGCATCTTCATAAAATGATATACACTCAATTTCAAAACCATACTTAAAAAAGGGTATACATTACATTGAACTACCAACACAAAACACTACAAACCATACTTATTGACATCGGAACACATCCTGTTCCAAGACACAATTTGGTACAGGACAGGTGTGAAGAGAAAATCATCCAAAAAGAACATGTAAGACAGCCGTACAGCCAATGAAAATAAATTACCGCATATATTAAAATTTACTTTGACATACGAAACAAAATTTAACATCTGTTCACTACCATAATTACATCAACAATAAATGCTATTAGTTTCCATTATTAGGTTCTGTCCTATGGAGTCTAATTTTAGTGCTTCTCACATGACTACACCAAAATGTCTGATGCCTCCAGTGCAAATGACTTTAACAGTTATTTCACAATTTAATTTCGTTGTACTTTGCTATGAAGAAAATAATTCACATTACTCATCCAACAAGCTGTTGCTGCCTGTATCATATGACTTTCTTTACATATGGACGAATTCAATGAACATTATATCCATATCTGGTCCCAGTCCAAATAATCGCGAAGGAATCTTGGAATCATAGTGACTCAGTTCTTTCACTGCTAGTCAGGTAAGTGAACAAATCCACATGGACAACAAAGCTCTACAAGTAACATAACCACAACTGGATGACAACTGATTTTTATTATTTACAGTAATTACAAACACAATGAAATGGGCAACGTAAATGAATTTAAATTGTGAAGCTGTAAAATAACTGTTTACTACAGTTGAACTAAAATATGAAATAATATCCAATTCAATGGATTGTCATTATTGGGTGTAAGTATGCAAAGAATAAAATATATTCATATCTTTATACATATATATGTACATGTACACACACACACAATATTTACAGGTATACTATACAACAACAGAACCATTTCACTTTTATTATCAAACATTTCACAAAACTTTAGTTACACAAAGTTGACCTTCTTTATTAGTTTTGAACTTTGAGCAATCCGACATTTCCAAATTACCTTCATTGCACATTCATACCAGCAAGAATTAACCGAGATTCAAGGTAAATAAATTAGAACACTCCTCCTTAGGACTATATACATATACTGCAGCAGATTGCAACAGCAGGGATGTAGTCAAACCCAAGGCACAAGGATTACAACCATGTAGCACACATTTAGCAATATAGCCCATACAATACGACAACACCAAACTGGATTTCATATAAACTCATTACAGAAAACTGTATGCAAGATGATCTAAGTTCTCACACAGGTACTGCTGAAGATTCAGGTCTTCTGAGGATGTTACTTGATGATGAATGCCCGATATTTTGAACAATCATCGTGCCTTATCCTCAGGGTCAAGCAATTCAAGATGAAGACACTACGATCCTTCAACATACCTGCCTCAGTAACTATATACCAGATGGCACAGCGTACCATCTGAAAAGACTCTTTTAAATGTTCAGAAAATTGCTGTGCTCAAAGGTCTTCTGGTGGTGTATCATGGGTGCCACTACATGTAAAATGCTGGCATGAAATGGGTTTATGTTGGAGCATTATTTATTTATTTATTTATTTGCATTTACTCTACAGTATCTATAGTAGAAGAGTGATTCATGATCACCTGGTTCTAAAAGGGCATCATCATGGTCTAACTAAGGTACTATTCTGGCATTTACCTTGAGGGACGGAGGAAAACCACAGGAACCTGTCAGGACAGCTTGTGTCCCTGCCAAGACTTGAACCAGACACTTCCAAATAAAATTCAAAAGCACTGCTGACTGTGCAGACTTGCTCAGTATGTTGTAGCATATCAATGATGATGAAACGTCAGGTGGTATATAATAAAGCAGGAAGTACATGAATAAGAAGAGTTCTGGCCCTGTGGGAACAATGGCCTATGAGATAAAGGAGAAAGCAAAATTGCCTGTCACATCTCCTCGCTGACAGCTTGATCACCAACTATATCAGTCACTTAAACTGAAGCTGTGGCACACAACATCTTGACACACACAGCCAACCTTGATAACATGTCTACATTATCTGAGTTAAGTCTAGGCACCCTTACATTTACAGCTATATTCACTCATGCCACATATTCTGGGTAAATATGGTAGCATTTATTAGAAAGAACCCACACTAAAAAGAACTTCATGAACAACAACAAATGTCTGAAATATTCATAAATTAAAAATTAATGCTGTTTCTTCTATTTCAGATCAAGGGTCAATTATAGTCGCAGACATCCTGAGGAACAACAAAAAAACAATTTTACCTAATACTGACATGAATTAACTGAAATGAGTTTCTGGATTCTGACAGGAGCAAAAAATGGAAACTTACATTCAATAAAGTTGAAACTCTGCAAACTGCATTAGTCTACCTTGATTTTACAACAGTTCATTTTATTCAGCGAGCAAACATGAATAAAACGATCCTGGTGAGTACTAAAAAACACACGCATTTCTTAAACTAGATGCCAACAAAAGAAGTTTCACACAGGCAAAAAATATGTCAACATAATACAACTGGAAGTTGAGGTTCTCATGATGGTGAGTGATTATGATTATTATTGTCCTCACGGATGTGGCACCATGAAGTCTGGCAGACACGTACTGACATTTCTAAGGAACCTGCTTCTACCACCTTCAGCCACCCAGGTTCCTCAAAACAATTACACCCACCTAGAAAACTACACAGGACCATGTACCAGCAAATAGTACTCTTCTTATCAAAACTGTACCAAAAATGTGACATTTCAAAGAACATTATTTATAATTTAAATACTCTTCACCATTAAAATCACTTTTAATAAGTCCCTATTTTTACAGGTCTTCAAATATTCCTTCTGCCTTGTGGACCACAATTCAACCCTCTTTCAAAAATTACCTTCTACCTGCTTTTTAAACATTCTCACACCATTATTTCCATAGTCTTAAATTCGTTTCTATCTTCACTTCTGGTTTAATCTTAAGAACATAACTCCTACTCTGATCTCTGAAAACTCATTTCAGCAGTTCCCATTTTTCTGTCATTTTTATGTCTTCCACATTGCTATCTCATTGCCTTGTACCCTACAGCAGTGTTGCATATGCCTGGTCTTGTTACACCTGTATAACTGTATGAAAGCACAAGTCTTGCTACTGATCTTTACACTTTTTATTTTTTAAGATTGTTTATACTGTACGTCTTACTCTTTGGAACTGTATAGTTTACACCCTGCATGCTTGTTTTTCAATATATCTGATACCCTACACGATTCAATTCACCAAACTAGTCTGTTACTGAACTCGCTATCACTGTCTTGTGCTTGTGTTTTGTCGCTTTGTTGTGACTGTTAACAACTTATGACTTCACACTCTTGTTACCTCGTAAAATAAATATGTTTCTTTCTTTATGTTAGTCTGATTTTGTCACAACTGCTTGCATGAACTGCAAACAACAGACAGCACAACTATAGATGATTACCAATGTCAGCTTTAGTTTCCTCTTGCCATTCCTTAGTGCTATCATCAGCATAAATACTGAAAAGAATAAGTGAAACAGGAGATGCTTGTCTTAACCAATTATTAATACCAACACATCTGCTACGAGAAACCATCATCATCATAAACATAATCATCATCACCATCATTTGTTGTTGTTGTTGTTCTTGCAATATGATAGTTCAACCTGCACACTGCATTTGTGACATGCTTTGTAGCAAACGTCCTAATTCTGAATTACTATGACAAATGTTGCATCATAATACTTGAATGCCAACACATCTGACCATTAGTGGGAATAAACCACGTGAAAAACTCTATGGTCAAGTTGTGTGAATCTGCCACATTACACAAAGCATGTCATTTAAATTCATTGCATCATTATGCTATTTTACCAGTTAAGTTAACCTGTACCATCAAGGAAGAAGGAATTTTAAGTCTGATACTACAGGGTTGGTGGTCAATTTCAACTTGCAGGTAGCAGTTTATCACCCCAGAATACAGAATGTTAAATTTCTTTGGCAACTAAAAACATTCATGTGCTACTGCAATAATGCAACAAGGGGCCACTAAAGGTCTCTTGCTCCTTTATATTTTGTTAATGACAATGGACTGTTCAGTTTCACTGTGTTCTAATAAGGTGGTCATGACAAACTTTCACTTCACTTCACTTCACTTAGTCTGATCCTTTTCTACCTTGCTGTGTAGAGGTCATGACAAAGAAACATACACAAACCTGAGGGCAAACCTGTCACTTCCACAGTCAGATAACTGCTTCACATTTTCCCATGAAAGGTACAAAATTAAAAGAAAAATAATCTACAACACAGCATGGGATCCAAACCAGCTACTAAGACTGTCTAATGCCATGCCACAAATGTCTCAACTGTAACCACAACCAGGTTAGTCTCTCCATATCAGTGTACTACAAACAGACTTCCGAAAGTAGTTCTGATACTCGTCTGTATCTTGCACGAACTGAGAATACATTAATGAATAACCGTACATTATTAAGTTCGTACATTAATGAATGTATGGTGTCACTCTTAAGAAACAGTGTATTCACAAGATACTTACAATCATTGAAAGATAAAATGCCAATCCTGCACAGTATAAAAGATAAATGTATCCAACGGAAACAAATTTCCTCTTATTCTGTTTCAATTAGGTGAAGATGCCAGCAACTTCAAAATGATACTATCTGAACACTTACATCACCAGCTAGATGGATGAACGGGAACAGTATAAAAAAAAGTTTATTAGAAATATTATTATTGTTTTAAGCTCATAGAGCACTTACTGGAATTTAGGCACATGAAAAGCAAATTAGAGACTAAATACTCTTCTACATTCCATACTAAAACTCTGAAAAAGTGGTTACTTAAGTTTTGTTAACATGGCCCAAAGCAGCCAAACTGCAGTGATTTCACTATTAGCGTACAGTAATATAAATTACTATAAAGAGATTACAATGAAAAATAAAAATTATGAAAGGGTGAAATATGCTGAGTACAATTACATGGTGGATGGAAACAAACAACAGCTCAAACAACATAAACAATGACATTATAACTGATGGTCCTTCCATGGCATGGATCAGCACCATCATCCCACCATTACAATATCATACACTCGTAAACAAGCCCTTCACTACAAGAACAGAAATGGAAATGTGTGACAAAACTTCTCCTAAGCATCAATGGTACTGCAGGCTCTGAACTGTATATTGACAGATTTTATACAAGCAGCAACCTCCCTTGGGAATCGCTGAAGACGGGTTTCCGCTGAAAAGAACTGCACAAACACAAAAGTTCTTCTCACAAAAACAGAGCCCATATGTTGAAGAAAATGGAAAAAGCACGATATTATGGCAAACATGAATGCAATCATGAGTGTGCTAAGCTCATGGCACAACAGGGACACAGGGGAAGACAGACTCAAACAGAAGAATGTTGGGCCCATCACGAAGCCCACTGTAATAAGTGACTACCCTGAAACGCAGGAGGGATTCATGTTGCTGACCATTACACGTAAGCATACAAAAAGATGCCAAAAGGAGTTCATTTGCCTACTTGATGTGTGTTGTAAACAGTTTTATTTTGTACAGCTTTGAATGGCCTTCACAACCCCACATGACTGGGGGGGGGGAAGGAGAGACGGAACTGGTATGGAAGCTGGCTGGTTAAGTTTGCAATAAAAGTGGGTGGAAGAGATGACAACCTGCAACAAGTGATATGGAAGAATGGCCCAATGGCAAGTAACACTTCATTTATCTATATCTTAAAGCAACGGCACGCACTGTTCCACTTGCTGCAACAGATGGAGGGATGCCAGGAGGGAACTATTTCTGCCATATACGTACTGGTAATGCTGGACTACATCCTGGATCTTCTTTTCAAAAGCATTATACTGAAAAAAAAAGTATCCATAAGCAAGAAGCATTCAAGACACTAATGACAATATTTCCATATTAAAACTACCTTGTAACACTGTGTGTATCAAAAACGGCTTAATTTACTTTTTTCTTGGTGTACCCGTACATGACAATTCTTTAAATTTTTTTACGAAAATAATCCAGCTACTGCAAAATCACACAAGAAAAATAGCTGACAACAAAGGGTTAACCCCACTCTACATCTAGTAAACCAGGAAACCCAGATGGCCACATTACTTCATACATGACTGGAAATTACCACTAAATCCTCACAAACCCCTCAGATTAATGAGCTAACTCAATATGGTGACAAACAGTTTTTGTACCATACCAACATAGTAACATAATTCACCAACATGGCGTGCAACAGCAGCTTCTTTAAAGCAAATCCCACACACATTTACATTACCGTACTACTTGGCAATACAAGCTACACAATCTTCCACCTTCTTACATACATAATCCATAGGTCATGTATTAAGGAGCAGCAAACACATTCATCATTAATGTTGTTGTTAGTTCCTTTCTTTAATCCAGAATGATATGTATTGTTTAAAACCGAATACAGTGCCTTCATGCCAACTTAACACACTGCTGGAACTTCTCATCTACCAGACAGTGACAGCCTCTTCCAGCTGTAGGCTATCAGTTAATATCAGTGAGTACAGGCTCATTTTAGAACAGCAACAGTAAGCTCATCGTACATCGATCACAGGAAGTGCAGAATATGCACACACACTGTACCGGCTGAGATTGATGAAAATATGTTCTCCATAAGAAAAATGCTGCCTTATACAGAAAAGTTTAAGCAATGTCACCATTTCTGCTGCTGCTGATTTTGATAAGCCAATGTCTAATCCCTAATGCAAGACATCTCAGTAATGTCCAGGTAAACATTCTAGCCTAACCTTCATTTTATCCACATGTACTGTGCTTCAAATTGCTGCTCCAGGAATAGTACATACTGGCATTGTCTTCAACAGTTTCTAGCAGAACCACACTTCATATGCAGTTCACAAAAAATAATATTTTGAGAATATATCACACCACCCTCTCGCTAGAGCCAGTAACACACAATCTATGACACTACTGCAGCCTCACCCACTCAAAACAATAATCACTACTTAATGTGTTGCCTCATATTTGAAGGCCAAAGCAAAACTGAATGTCTATTCACCCCAGCACAAAACAGAGTCAGTCCTCATGTAACAATGTCCTGAACGTCCCCAACAGAGAGTGAAACAACAGAGAACATTTTTCCCCATACAAATTAAATAAATAAAACTTAACCACAATATCCTAACACACAATTAATCCGCGTTCGGGCAACATGCATTGAATCTTTGGTCACTGAAATTTGTCAGTGTCGAAGTGAAACAATGTTATTTGGGGTAATGTTAAATGATGACTGCCTGTAATTTGAACATCACTTGCTGACTGGATCTTTCTGGCCTCACACTGGGATGAAACTGAAGGTGCAGCTGAAGGCAGGTTGTCCATGGATGTAGATGGGAAATCACAGAAGCACAATCTTAGCAGGAAGATGACGTGCAGTTACCATAAACTTTATATAACTGTTCCTAACTCTGCTTACGAATACTATAGATTCACAGACTACCCACATTTACATTTTTATGAGTGGACTCTTTTACTTATTTTAGCATAATGTATACACACAAAGTTCATCTCATTCTTCTAATACCATAAACCTTCTCCCAATGTACAATCACTCATTCTTATTCACACACAAAGACACATATGTACACACACTACATATACACGGCTGATTCAGAACAACAGTAATGTCAGTCTATTGGATTGTATCTCATACTGCCATAACGAGGGATACCTCCTTTAGTGACAGATGTCACTGCAACTGCAGTATGATGTGTCTGGAAGTAGTGCACAGCTTGAGAGTCGTGAACTGAAATGTGGTGTCCAAGTTCCTTACAAGTCATTTGAATACCATACTGTCTCCAGTTAACAGTTAGCATTCATCAGACAGTTAAGCTACACAGAGGCAGCCCAATTTCCTTTCCAGAAAAACTGCAGATTGTCTGTTCAAACTGTCTTAGATTTCAGCCGCCCCAACTCATCTTTTATACCTCGAAAGGTTGGTCTCTCATCAGGTTGCAGATGCCATGCCTGAAAATGTTTCAAAAATGTTACTCATAATCTGCTCCATTTACAGGTAGTTTGTCAGATTCTCTGGAATTTAACATCCTCTTGAATATGACACATCAAATGTAACAGAAGCATTTTCCTTGGCCGAAAACAGAGGATCACAATATTCTCTAATTTAACACTGAACAAGCTTGGTGGTTAAATGGAAGGCAAACAACTCTCATCATGCAAAATCTAGCATGATAACATGTTACACTGCTCCATAACACACCGATTAATCTTTGACAGAAACATAAAGGTATACTCCCATAAATATGGCAATAAATGTTTACTGTCCTTAAAGGGCAGAGGATTTATTAAACAATAACTAGGAACAGCAGCACAGTCTGTTTGATGATGTCTCATTCTTAAGTGGGAATCTTAACCATCCAGTACTTCATCAACAAGTAACTGAATGCAGCTAGGTGACAGGCCACAGCACTTTGCTTTTTTCATCAGAGGGTACTTTTACTTGTACTGTTCTGTAACATGCGTGTAAAATTCTTTTGCTGAGTCATTTACATACATTACATGCAACATGCGCAAAGTCTGGTCTTAATTCCCCACAAAGCATATTGCCACTTAGCATGTAATGTGAAGACTAGTTTAATGCCCCTACAGTAAACTGGTGATTGCACTACTTTACTGAACTTACTGATGAGGTGACGTCCACATGAACCATCAGGCAGCTGATTAACCTTTTAAAGCCTAGCGGTAACTTTACACACCACCAGGTTTAACATTAAAAAATTCTACGTGGTGCCCACATTGCGTTTATGTGTTTTGTACGGATCTCAGAACAAACAGCAACTTTTGCCTTATAAAACGTTAAGAGACTGGTTTTTATAACAGAAGTGGAGAGTGTTTACAGCGCGGTACGCACTGAGTCCTTATATAAAACAGATACGTTTCGTCTTTAAAGGGTTAAACTACACTCTGTTGGGTCACCACATATCTCAGCAACCAGTTCAGGCTCATCTGATATCAAATGACCATAAAATGACTACTTTTATGCCCCATAAAGTGCACACCAGTTTTTAACACATCTTGCCAAGAGTTCACTATCACCTTTCAGTTGTTTCCACATCCAAACTTCACATTCTAAACTTACTACAAAACAAGTTCTTATCTGAATGTGTTTACTTTCCAACTCATTTAAGCCAGGAACCTGTATCACAGTATGAATTTGCTTTAACTGGACTGAACAAACCTCTCTCATTATTTCGTATACTTCCGGAGGACACCCCTCTGGAGCTTCCATCTTGTAGCCTTTTTCCACATGCTTCACCACATCTGCAAGAGGCTAACACCAGAATATGTGTTAATGGTTTCACTACCTCCGTTTCCAATGTGACTGACATAAAACCTCAGCAAAACCACATTTATCTGCCCGTGAGTTGAAATTTTATTTCAGTTACAGAAGTATTTGTGACTGAAGAAAAATGTATGATAAACACAATCCTACAATTTCTGGAAAAAAGACAAGTATCATATTTTTAAACTTAAATTCCAACAATTAATGCACAACATCCAAATGTGCAATGCCTTTTCTACTGCTCACCCAAAAGAGTGGTGCTTGCAGCAGAAATATCCTCACGTTGACACACTACATGGATATTCAAGTTTCCAGGCATGCCAGTGGGTGCCAGGTATTGCTTAGTTTATGAACAAGCAAATAACCCTTTATGGTGACTGTAAAACTGACTGACATGCACACATGCATGCACATGTGCATGCCTACACTCCCCCTCCCACCCACCCACCCGTGCGCGCGCACACACGCACAAATATACGTATGCTATACACTCCGCAGGTCCAAATTTAGTCGAAGTGACAACAGGATGTGGAATAAGTCATATGAATACATAAAAAAATACAGAACATACAATACACAGTACTTCACACACAGTATTAAAATGTTATACATATATATTACATACAGCTGATAATTTGATTATGATGCATTTTTTAACATTAGAAATTCCTCAACAGACATCAACAGATGACACAAATAGCACCATGAAAACAAGAGACCTGTAAACACATTACAATCCAGTGGCATTTGTTACAATTTTGGAATATTATAAGAAATAATTTGTCAGTTATGAGTGACAAGTTATATATAAGAAGAGCTTCTGAAGTTGTCAAATGGACATTCAGGAACTAACATTACACACAGCAGAATTCTCACTGCTAGAATGTAGGCAACATTACTCCTATACAGTCCTGAGTCTGGATGGTATCACATTCTCTGCTGCAAATAGAAACACAAACTGTGTACTTACTATTCTTGGATAAGGCACTCTTCCAAAGGAATAGATTTCCCAAAGCAAAATTCCAAAACTCCAGATGTCTGACTTGTTTGAAAATTTCTGAAAAATAACATAAAACTAGACAGTAATACTACACATATTACTCAGAACATGTGTGTTTCTATTCAGATAATCTGACAGTGTACAGATTTTCATCCAACTAAGTAAGTTTGATGAACTGTTCCTGTATTCAAATTGGTGAAAGCAAGCACTATATACAAATGAATAAACAATTAATATTAAGGAGTCAATGCCTAATACTATTACACCCATGGAAGTAAATTAAGTATTTATAAAACCTGTAAAATATATACTCCAAAGCCATAATATATTTTATCAGATGAATATGGTGATCTGATTTCAGTACCATCCACATTCAATTATGAACTTCCTGTGTGCTTCACATGGGAGAATGGGTACGTTCAGATGACCATTCATTATACATCATTCACTCTTCAACCACTACTGTATGGCCCTTCAAATTTGATCTATTTTCTCAAAGGCAAGTCACTTTTCTCTTTAAACATTCAAGTCTGCAGCTGGTCATATTATAGCTTGTTTGTAATACATATCCTAAGCCAAAAACATCAAATAAAAAAGCAGGATGTTAAGAATGAATTCAAGACTGAAAGTTGTCAGCAAAAGAATGGCTGGACTTTAAATAGCCGTACCATGATTAGTGATTACAAAAAGGAACAAAAAGTTCATATTCTCATTTTTCAGGGCATACCACAAGGCAAAAGGTAAAAGTATCGCTCTGTACACCTTGAAGGCATATGCAAGGGTACAGCTCCATGCATTCTTAACCTTGGCACCAGCCAAAGGTGAGTAAATTGATCATGCAAAGTACATGCAAAGTGAGCAGTGTTACTGACAGTGAAGTATGTACGATACTAACACACAATGCTCAGGCCTGCCACATTAAAAATATTAAACATGTAGTGAAGGATTAACATGGTATGCCAACTACAGAAACATTCAGTACATACACTTTGTTTCAGTGCTTCAGGTGCTGTCCACTTGATAGGCAGTTTTCCTCCTTCCAAAGTAAAATTTTCCTCCCTTGCCAAACCGAAGTCTGACACTTTAGCTACACCCTCCTCTGATATTAAAACATTTCGGGCTGCAAGATCTCGATGAACAACCTTCCGAGATTCCAGGTATTCCATACCAGAACACGTATCACTGCAAAAATTAACACACAGCTTTTTAGCCAAATCTCATATTATTCTATTTTTCACATTTTGGGAGGAGATGTAATAATACAAAAGACCAAGTATTCACTAGTTACAAGGCTGTGCAGGCCTGAAAACTGATTTGAATGTAGTGACAAACAGAAAAATCCCTCCCTGTTCTGGAAATCAAACCCCATGCATCCAGTCTGTAGACAGGCCCTTTCCTGGATAGCCAATCTCACTGACACAGTGTTACAGTAAATATCACTGCACAGTCAATCGATTCCCCAGAACTGCAGCTTGGATCAAACTGAAGAATTCAAAAACACAGTACTGTAAAATTACCTGAGGAACACAATACTCGCACGGGTATGATATGAGTGACTGAATAACCACAAATTACACTACAAGCAGAATGTGTTAAAATCACAAATCCTTATGCATGAATCATTCAGAACATTGAGTTTGTCAGTTATCATTAAATGGAAAAGGCAATGTACAACTGAAAAGATTATGGTGTTACACCCACTTTTCACAAACTACCATGACAAAATTGCATATGTTCACAGTTCATCACACAAACCTCAAGGGACTCTAGTATCACTTCTACTATAAAAACTCACATTGCTGCAAAACCATGAATTCAAGACACACTGACAACATGTGTCACCTCGTAATACTATTACGCTGCAAAGCACTTACTAGTTATCACATCTGAGCTAAAGTGTCACTCTCGGTAACACTTTACAAGCAAAAGCTACATAAACTTGCAACCCAGAACCTTATAATTAGGAGAACATTTTAATTACAACTTATTCTCTCTCTTTTTTATTTAAAGAGTGAGGATGCTAAATCTGTACCAGATGCCACAATGACACCAGTTTCCTATTTGCACCATGGTTTATACACCAGATGGCAGCTCAGTGAGAATTTAAGGGACAATAATCTTTGACTTTAAGAACAAACTTCACCCCGAAAGGATTAATACAAGCAGAAATGTTTCAGTGTTCACAGTACAGTAATACAAATACTGGTTCTTACAATGCGAAGTTAATCTGATCTTTTTTGGTGACATGAAGCCGCCCCCTCGACCTCAGGTAGTCAACCAAGCTGCCTTTACTCATATACTCTGTCACCAGATAGATGTGTTTGTTCTTGTTGTTAAACACTAGGCCCAGTAACTGCACCAGGTTCTCATGCCTCAGTGATCTGAAAAATATAACACACAGAATAGAGTTTCAAAGTTTAAAAGCAGCCATTACATGTCAGAAGATTAGACGAAACCAACATAAAACACTGGAAAATAACATGTTGATTTGAGCACAACACTGGACCTGGTACAACAGAAAGTGGCACTGAGTTTAACAAGACACTGGACCCATAAGGTTGTAATACTGTTCCAATAACTACATCTGGGATTGAATACCACAAATTTTACAGTAACATACCTGCTTCAAATGAATAATCTTCTCTATAATTAAGATGTTTCAGCCAGACTGTCTTTGAGCAATATACAAAATAAATAACACACATAAAATCTGTCCTTGTGCAGGCCACTGAAGGCACATGGTAGAGCAGAGGTATAGGTCTGGTCAGTCTTCACCTACACACCAGATGAGGGTGAGTCATCAGCATCATGCCCCAGCTGCCTTAGCCCTGGAGAAAGAGCTGTAAGTACCAATTCAATGGGAGGCTGGGTGGGCCCCAGAGCCAATTTGGACATTTTGTAGAAGAGAAAAATCTTGCCACTGGTGGGAATCAAACCAGAAGTCCTTTGTTATCCACCCTGCAGCCTAGTCACTATACTGACTGAGCTGTCCTGGTGTCATACATTATACACACAGCATCTCAAAAATCTTTATAGACACTTCCAAATGCAGATGATGTGGATGTCAGGCCACATCATTATACTACCTGACAATGGACTGCCTCTGTTTTGCTATTCGGATGTTTCAAGATGCCGCAAACAACACAAAATGTAATATGTAATGTTATACGAAGACAACCACATCAATACGTTTCAAAATGTGAAGACAAGTAACAGTTCACTGGGGCTCACTTACTTTATTGCAGAATTCAAGGGCATCTGACCCATGATACCAGATCATTTCTGAGCTGGCACTGTTCATAGATCAATGTAAACTTCCCTTCAAAACACACATTTTTAAAGAAGTATGAACACGGCAGCAGTCAACTGACAAGCTAAAATCAATCTTATAACAAGTGTCTGTAAAATACAGGGCTGTTGATTAAAACAATCATCTTTTTAACAAAAGAGACACCCAGCCCACCACTAGCACTTTTTAGTCAAATACACAACTGCATGCAGCTTTCTTCAACTTTGTCTGATAGGAATATCTAACTAAATCCATAGGACAGGTTTCTTCTTTAGAAGCTAACAGTCACAACACTGGTCAAGACATTCCCCACCTTTTATAGAACGCGGAAGTATATTAACATGTTCCCAAAGACTAAAATCAGACCCTATGTACAGTCAGTACTTAAATCTAGCCCACATCTTCACAGCGTTTCTTTAAGATCTGTTTTAATATTACCCTTTAATCTCCACCTAAGTCTCCAAAATGAATAGAAAAATCTAAAAGCTAAATACTGAACAACCAACACACTGGTCATGAATTGTGTACAAAATGTTTAACCTTTATCGTCCTAGAAGACTGATACTGGTCTCTAAAATGTACTGGTGAATGGTCCAGCATGCTGGTCTCTGTGTCTTTACTTGGTTGGAATTTCAGTATCCACACTAAGGCAGAAAAACCCAGGCCATCAAGAGATACAACTGACACTTAAATCTGTCCTCTAAAGGGTTAAAATTTTAACAAACTCACGTCATCAGAGAAGCTTCAGCAAGAAACTTCTGTGCTGCTTCACTCGAATCCTTCAACATCTTAACTGCTACTTTCTCACCTCTAAGGATCCCCAGCATCACGTCACCAAATTCACCTTTCCCTATTGATTCCCTCAGCTGCAACAGGAGATTAGAAACCTACAATTTGATCCACGTAAAAACTAAAAGAGTGTATGGTTAAATGAACACATTTAACTTGTTTCATGCTATAAACGAGATACTTCATTCATAAGCAGAGGCTACATTTACTCAGAATATGTCACGTTTAACAGTGTAGTGAAAATATGTCACTTTCCAGCACTTCCTGTTAAAACCATTTGTGAAAGTACTGGTTCTTAAGCACCATGTACACGTGCTCATATTCGTACACACAAGATGGTGCCAGCACAGGAATTCAGACAAGAAACAGTATCATACTTTTACTTGTAGCATTCAATAATTCAGTCAAAACTTAGACCAAATGGTTCTGTGGGCATTTGCTTTTACTATGCTGGTTTTACCTTGGCTGAAGCAGGAGTTCTGCGTTTACTTCACAACATTTCCTTTGTACATTAATATCATAAATTATCAAATACAGCACTACACTCTACACTATAATTAAATATAAAATATAAAATTACTAGCACTCTACATGTTATGGCACTACCTGTCCGAACTTAAAGAGGCATGTATCAATTTAAACAACTGCTGGAACTTTGTTGCTACATTACAACACAATTAACATATCCGTACACAAACATCTGCACTTCCCTCCCATTCCTTCCCGCACATGTTCTTATTTCATTCAGTTATATGCTAACGCACGACTTTATTTTGTGTTTGAGTAAGTTCTTTCTTGAAGATTCAAGTCTTCTGGGATGTGACACTGTGTTGCTGGGATCTACCCACCTGATGCAGACTCACAAGCCACATGACTTGTTTCTTCATTAATGCCACTGTGAAAACCTTGAATACCACATGTTCCTTCTCATACAATACTCACAGTTAACTAAGAATGAACTTACCCAAGGAAAAATAAATGTTTTAGGATTAAATACCTCTAATTCATGTTCTTGAATCATCCAGCCAGCTTCAACAAAGGCTTTGGTATCCACACAAAAATCCTGTTTTCCTTTCTTTGGTAAACTTTTTGTCAACTGCGTACACAGACCATCCGCATCTTGTTCATAATGCTAAAGACAGAAGTTGCCATAATTACACATCACAAGTAAAAAACAAATACTGCCACTTCAATTTCATATTCAGAATGAGCATTCAGAACCTAAATGCTCACTTCAGTTCTTCTTATAGTCCTATTTTCTGAAAACATGGTATAACACACAAGGCTTGATCATATGATAATGATATGTTCTTAACCACTCACATTAGCAAAAGTGCCAGCACAGCAGTACCAAAAACAAAGTCCCATACTGCACCTTCACTCTTTTTCCTACAGAATGGTTCATGTGTACGTCCTGAACTGATGGCATGGAGTGCTCTCGTTTCCTCACACCCATTAATTTGTGTCATGAACACATTCTGTGACACAGTGACTAAAACCATAAATATCCTTCGGATGAACATATTCCACCTATATACAATAAAATAAAAATGACAATTTCTGTACCTCCACAAGCTGTGACAAATTCTCAAAGAATTCCTCATCATCAATTGTGAGCTGGTTGTCTTTGTATTTAACTCTGTAATGCTCAACTTTTCCCTGGTAGCAAACACACAGTGTATAGTCGCCGGGGAAGTTAGTTGACTCTCGCACCAGGAACAAGCCATCCTCCTTGGGTGACAGGAGCTGCTCTGCACGATCACGAGATATTTTCCCATGAAACCAACTGCAAACAAACCACATTTCATCCTGTCAGCATGTAAATCACTGAAGTTCAAAAACTAGCACTAAGAATCATAATATAGAAATTATGTCATACAGAACAAATCTCACTGCTTAAAGTACCATCTTTCAGTTTCTAAATGTTACTGTTCTTTACAAATCGAACGAAAATGCATCATGTTATGAATAGGTTAGCACTTAGCAGTACAATAAAATGCACTTTATTAATATTAATGGAATACTCCATAAAAATGTAATGTAAAAATTGGTAAATTCCATTTCACAGATAACCCCCCTATAATCCACACTTGTATATTAAAACCCTTGAGGGATACTCTGATGTCATTTCACTGAACATGCAGCCTACGAATGTTCATGATGACTAACATCAAGCGCTAATTCACACTACAGTGCAAGTCATGTTCCATTCACAGGCTGGTCAAATATTATTCACCATGTCTGAATAGAAGTTTCTACACTAGCGGTCTCATTCAAGGCATGGTATGCTGACAAACACGTGGATTTAAATATAGGCAAAAAATACTTTCCCTGACTATGAGCATACCGAAAATGGAAATCACACCAAATAGTCAGACGTACCCTTTCTCAGGAGGGGGGGGAAAACTGTCTTCTAAATGCACACTAAACACCTCAAACACTGAACGCAGACTTCTTCAAATCATGTAAAGACAGCCTGATACAATAATGTTGCTATGCCATTTACATATAGCCTTTACAACAACGGTCACCATAACCACCTTAAGGCCATCCATCCCATTGTGTTGTAAACATTAAGACAATAACATTAACTACTATGTCAATCAAACACAACTTATATTTTCGTGGTTTAAACTCAGCTACACGTCTGAGCTGCAGCAAGCTAGAGTCAGGATGTGTATAAGAAAGGAGAAAGATAAAACTTAACAACTGCAACTGATAGTCACTGAAGGTTGAGATCCCAGTCTTGGTGCAGATGTTCGTAACATCAACCATACAAATCAAGTATAAAAAGTATAAAAACTACAAGCATAAGGCCTTTACAGTATACATATGAACACAATCCCTTGGGGTCATAACTGTACATCATATAAAAGAAATTATCTTACTTTGCCAATTATTATAATGACTTTCACAATGCTACAATTAAAGCCGTTTTGCTTTACAAAATTCAATTATATTTATAAAAAACACTTCACTTCATAATTCAATTCAACATGATGTGAATATCGCATTTTTAACTAACATTTCAGCAATCACATATCAATTTCCTGACCATACATGCCACATCTGCCACCTGCCTTCAAGCCTATGTTATTTGGCAAGATAATTTATTTTATTTGATGTACAGCAATGACCTCAAGCCATTTCACATGTCTACTACATACATAAAGGTCTTGGGTTTGTAGGTTTTATTCTTTTCATACCCTTTTAGGTGCGTTAGAAAACTTGTGAAAAGCAACTGTTAGCTTCATCATGTACGTCTGTCTGTCTGCATGGAACAACTCAGATCCAACTGGATGGATTTTCATGAAATCTGATATTGGAGCATTTTTCTAAATTCTTTTGAGAAAATTCAAGTTTCATTAAAATATGACATGCATAACAGGTACCTTACATGAAGATATTAACACATTTATGATAATAGATCACTGGATTCTTCTTAGAATGAAAAATGTTGTAGACAAAAGTTGTAGAGAAAACCAAAACACATTTTATGTTCAACCCCCCCCACCACCAGTTGTGCCATTTATGAGGCAATGTGGAAAAATATGGTACAGCTCGGCAGGCCACAGATGACAATACAATACAGCACATGTGGTTTGCATGCTGGATAACTAAGGCTACGCACACACACTTAGAATATGTAATACTTGTTGCTTTTCCACAGCAACAGTGGTTACTCAAACGAGCCTCAATGTAATGTTACATGTACACTGCCTGTCTTATCATACTTGATTTTTATAGTTGATATTATGGATGCATATCTGTAAGAAGACTGAGAACTCAACCTTCAGTGACTATCAATTGTAGCTGTAAAGTTTTGTTTCTCCTTTCTTATACACAGCCTGATGATGGCTTGCTGAAAGCCGAAACGTGTAGCTGAGTTTACACCACCAAAATATAAGTTGCGTTAGTTGGCTATAATAGTTGGTTTTATTGTCACCATAACAATTTCAATGCAGACAGTCCACCATCATTCATCGCTGCCATCTGCTGTTGCTATTTATCTTAAATAACTGAGATATTAATTTTATTTCCATAGAAATGAACAACCAATGCCCTCCTTAGAATCTTTATATAATGATGGCCCAACCTCGACATGAATTCTTCAAAATCATATTGAGAGTAGTGGTGACTTGAGGCACTTAAAATTTCAATAACTAAACATCAATTTTGTACAAAAATATCACAACACAGACTTACGGCATTGCATTGAGCTTCACCTCTGCCTTTTTCTGGGCAAAGGTGGGAGACAGCTTGTTGTTGTCCATGATAGCAGGTGAAGTAGTTGAATGTTTTGAATGAGGGAACCAGCAGCCTCCAGGGTCTTCGAATGGACCCACTATGGTAACTGGCTGGTACCGCTGGAAATGGCATTTCATTAGTGACATAAACCTGACAAGGGGTTTATATCGTATACTCATTATGTCCTGTCAATGACTGAAGGGTGTCAACATTTTGCTGCATGTTCAGGACATAAGGGTTGGGAACACCAGATTCATAAATTTGTATCATTCATATGCCACGCTGCCTGTACAGAAAATTTTCTAAGTAACATGCAACAATAGGTAATAGCATAGACGTAACTTTTGTGTGTGTGTGTGTGTGTGTGTGTGTGTGTGTGTGTGTGTGGGGGGGGGGGTGTACAAGCAGGGGCAAATGCTCTCCCCCCCAACATTTTTCTACCTAAGAATCTTTTTTTTATGGCTACCGAGTTGAAGACAGGCAAATAAAAAACTGGGGTGAGAGTTGGACAAAAGGGTGTACGTATATTATGGACTGACTCCGACCAATCTTTCCTTTCTTTCTAATTTGACTACATCGTGAAGGTTGTGATACCCATGTTTCCCTGTGCTGGGTATAGAACGACTACAAATATCGTATATATAACGGTTCCCCCTACATGCCAATTGCTTCATCATTTGTGATCACACAACTGTACCTCATTTATGTAAGCATCATCTGACACAGCATCCTACAGTATTTGAATAGACAAACCATCACTAAAAGTGGAAATCAACTCCAAAAACACATTCTTTATGTGCACTATGCCTAGAAGCACATTTTAGGTACCTAAGAAAGTACTGAAAGTGCAAAATGTGACCACTCTCAACTTTCAGGAATTCTGACGATGTGCACTGTGACGATTGCATGATTCAATGAGACTGGTTCTTTTCACAAGGCCCACCACAGTACGATCACCCTCTCCCCTTTCCATGTGACGATGGAGATACAGCCTGTCTGCAAAACAATGTGGACTTTCTGGCCTGAGACAACACACACTGTCCAAAACATCACTCACGTTTCTGATCATTCTCAGTCATTTAGTGTGGATTCTTTATATGTTTCATGCTGCTGAATAGGCAAGGTACAGCAGAGCGCTGGTTACAGAGTATAAATTATGCGAGTCGCAGGCAACCGCATTTGTTCCATCATTACTATCAATCAATGTAAGAAAGGAATAAGAACATTACTACAGTCTGAAATGTGATGCTGTACAGTTTGGCAATATAAATTTACTGATGTTTTGGAGCTTTAACCCTCAGAGTAGAAGAAGTACAGTAACAGGCTTTTAAAAAGGACACCATGTCATTTGAATCACTAGAATTATCCCATTTCTTTTATTGCTAGAAATAATCTTCAAAGGATGGAATTTTATTTTGAAAAGGTTATATACAAAATAAATTGTTTTAATACGGGTTTTTAAAAATTTGTAACATCAATGTTACAGCTCTAAAAACATGGTGAATGAACATGTTCTACCTGTGTCAAGGCTGTGTTCTGCAGGTTCTGGCTCATCACTGCTTTTCTCCATACAACACTTCAATTCAGAATTCTTCACTCACATGTCATCATCTGAAAAGATGTCAAGACATACTCTCAGAAACAAATACCTTGGACATGTCAAACATTGTTATACATGTAAAAATAACTTCTTCATTTAGAGTGACAGTGTGCTCGTACCCTCCTATGACCATGGACCCTACCCAACCAACGTACTCCCCTGGCCTTCATTCACCATCGAACTTTACATACCGTACTCTCATGAATATACGACAATTTTTTCCTAATTCGTCATCTGAAAAGTGGTGGGTCACCCTATAACTGCACACAGAGTTAAACACGTCATGTCTTTATATTTTGGTGGAAACTAAAGATTGTGCAGGGGTGAGGTCTTATATGCAGGCTTGTCTACATAACATATTAGGAGAAATACGACACATGCATTACAAGCACACACCAGCATACATACAACTGTCGTTAACTGACTGATTAGCCCTTCAGTTCAACACTGTGGAACTTTCTGGTTTGACTATCGGTCCAGAGGCTCATACCTCAAGCATTTTATGGGTGTCCCAGTCCCACCACGCAAACGCTGGGACAAGGCCTTAAAAGAGATAACAACTGCTTCTTTTAACAACCTCCTCGCTTCAACATTCATACCCAATGACCCATTCCACAACCTATTACCTACTGCGCTCGATATACATATAGGAATGTACATATATGCATATATGAATATACGTACAGGCAGAACTGACAATCCTGCTAGCCTTCCGTTTCTCATGCAGTACAGTACAGAATAAAACACACAGCATGTAATGAAACTCTTCCCTGTACCGTGGACGGTTGTACCTAATGCAGCTGGGTAGATCATGTCTACATGAACTGCTGAGCACATGGTTTGTTAACAGTTTTAAAATGCCTACACTGCCAAATATGCAATATGCCACCTGCACATACATTTTTACACACATCAGTCTGTTAGAAACGTGATATAGCCAGACATACATAAAGACTAACAACAAATTGATTATGCAGCGATTTTAATGGGCTTTGATGACTCTGCAATGTACAGCTTGCCAGAGAGATCACCATATACCCTACTGACTACCATGCGAATTTGTATGTGCAAGGGTACACTGAAACCTGAACGCGGTGTATGGCAACACTGTGCAGGCCATGTGTTGCTGTGCACTATGTATATGGCTCATAGAGCGCACATGGTAAGATAGGCAGGGGAACGGTTGGCCAACTTAATGATGCATCCTGCGTGGGCACAATGTCACAGGTACTGACTGATCACTCTGTTTGTGATTCAGACACTGATATATCAAAATGTTAGAAGATATCTGCTCGTAAATTTACTGATTGGAGGCTGCTCACTGTTGAAAATTATTACTGTAGTTGGGTAGGGTAGTAGACTCTATCCAGTTTGTGACAATATTTACTTCCACTTGTTAGGTGTGCGGTTTATAATAAACCTGGGAGTCACGTTTAGATACAACTCTAACCAGACAGAACACAACAAAAATGACAATTAATTCTCACGCACAAAACACGACTGCACTTCAGCCTAATATACTGTGTATACCGCACTGAAATACATCGGCTAAACTTGTCCTTGTGCACGCCATGACGGCACACAGAGGGAAGGGAGCTAGAACTCTACATTCTTAACCTCGGCACTAGACGGAGGCGAGAGATCAACTTCACGTCCTGGCCGCTTTATCCCCGGTATATAACTCCGGTACCCACTGAAGAGGAGACTGCGTCGACCCTTGAGTCGGTGTGGACGTTTTGCAGATGAAAAAAAAAATCCCTTCCCTGCCGGGATTCTTCCAGCTCGTACCCTTGTCACTATACCAACCACGCTATCCAGACGCCTGCAATACGTCGGTTACTGGCGATAACTACGTAACGGCCTTTCTCCCACTCCCCACTGCCAATATCAAAGCCGTAATCCTAGTCAAAACAGCTGTCAGAGCCGCATACTCCTCAGCACAATTCATGTTTTCTTTCAGTCGCGGTATCTTAGTGAAACACTCCTGTACTGTGCAGCTGAGCAATCCTTCAGAGACTCACCGGGATCTTTCGAGAACATACACATCATCTGCAACGGCACTGCCGCCTCTACTGAAGGTTCAGACTATCTGTTAAGGACTAAATACCTTCGTGTTTACCTAACATGGAAAACAGAACAAGAATAGCAAAAAACGAACTACACCATGTTCAGTTTATCTCCAGATTCTACGATAGGGTTTCAGCAAAAGATAAGCAAACGTACTAGTCTGTGTCACGCCTGCCCTGCTTAGTCCGATAAAAAAAAACTGTCAACAAAACGAACTCCCATTTCATAGGCTAGGCACTGAATCCTGCGGGATTCAGTTTAATGCCGAAACCCATGATAAGTAACTCATAAAATCGATAAGAACGGCATAATCCATGACAGGTCGCAACACTAATGGCGACCACAGACTAATTCATAACGAGGTGAAGTAATGGATACTGAGATAAACTGACAGCCGATGTGACGGTAAACACCGGCGTCACCAATTAATTACGACCCTGCGGCAAGATCGTTATCCTGATACTTGATAACCCATTCAGTGAACTAAACCAGAAAAACTGCACTGACTGTGCCCAAATGCGACCTCACCAAGTAAAGCCTCATTTCAATATAAGATTTCGGACATAAAACGCAACACACATAAACATGTTTCAAGCCAAACTCTTCGGTTCATATCTCCCACCATACATACAGAACTGCATACACAAGAACCCATTAGTTATGGCCACGAAATCGAAAGGACAACACAAGTTCGGTGACCTAAACTACTGTATAAATAAAACTATGCTTAGGGCACCCACGTAAATAAGCGCTACGAAAATGGCATGGCAAAGGAACAGATCATATTAATTTGAATTGGCGTTTTATATATATATATACTCATAGCGATGTAACGGGTTGATAATCGGTCA
>BLKM01001957.1:0-31867 GCA_013340265.1 Coptotermes formosanus
CTGCTACTGACGGTGTATTCAGATATTGACAGTTTCTGCTACTGACGTGTATTCAGATATTGACAGTGCCGAGGTTCTCACTGACATTCTGTCAGCCCATAAAATGAAAGAATTCCTGAAAATTATACTGTTAGTTTCTGTTGCATTGATGCTAATAATTTATGTCGCCCAATGCGTTGTGTGTGGTCTTGTTGAGAAAATATAACCCATTTTCATGGCTTGGCTCGCAGCCCGAGCAGGGTTTTTAAGTATTTCAAATTAGCCCTTATACAAAAGAAATTGCACGTCACTGCCTTAGACTGTTTGTTACGGCGAACTGCTTATGTCAGTTTCTGTGCTAGGGAACCCAAACGCTTAAGGCTGGTGATACAAGAACCCTTCATTGCGGCGTTTTCTGAACAAGGTATATTCATTTCACGTTAACACAGCCAATTCGCAGAGTGTTAAAGCTGTTTAAAAACGGTTTTTTTATCGCTCGACCGCTCTAGTGGGCCTGGGTCTCCTCATTGGTGGGGTTTCGAGATCACACTCAGACACACTACATTCGGTAGGACTCCTCTGGATGAGTGATCGGCCCATCGCAAAGATCTGTACCTGACAACACACGCAACACTCACGAGAGACGCACACATCCATGCCCTTGGCGGGATTCGAACCCAAAACCCCAGCAAGCGAGCGTCCGTAGACGGACGTCATAGATCGCGCGGCAGCTGGCATGGGCGTTGAAAACAGATTTGTGGGAGAAATATATGGCTGTAAGAAGACAGGAAAATTAAGGGGTTTCTGAGGAAACTGCATAATATGGAGCCTCAAAATTTGTGCTCTTTGCCAGATAAGTTATTACTAGAACAAATCAAGGGGTTGCGGAAAGAGATATGCGGGGTTGTGTAGCACAAATGGAAGAGACGGGGTATGATTAAACACATGTGGGTCACCAAACATGAAGGGGAGAGACCGCTCGGAGGCCCAGGCGTGATGTACCTTAAAAACAAAGTGGATGCGAGAGTGTGGACTGGATTGGTCGGGCTGCGGCTGAGGACATTGTTGTGGGGGGGGGGGGGGGGGCGTTATTTTGGATACTTCAACGAACCTCTGTGTTTGTGTGTGTTGTGCGGGACGGTGGTTTATTGGTAGTGATTTGGAAGAGGAAGGGTGCAGTGGCAGCAGCTGACGGCGCTGAGTTATAAGTCTGCATGTGTTTTAGGCAGTATCGCCGTCTCAGACTTTCCCTAATACAGTTAAATGGCATGCACATTCAGCGGCACTGTGATATCTAAGTGTCCCTCAAGGACTCCGAAAGTAAAACTGTTGATCCGTTTGCAAACTGCAGCTAGAGACGGGAACTGGCTTTCCCACTGAAGTGTCCACGCATATTTCTTTGCTAACAAACGCAGTTTCCTTGGACGCGGTTTTATGTTTCTTCTGTGACTCGTATACGATCTTCAGTCACGTGATGGTTTTGGGATCGATTTAGGCGATCAGTTATGTTGCTGTGGAACGATTTATTTCTGTTTTTTCTTTTCGTCCAGTAAAATTAAATGTTCCAGTGTACAGTTGCATCGGAAACAAATAACAGGCTTCATATGAAGTTTGTTTTGCTGTATTAAACTCCTGTATTGCTGTAACATCCATCATGGTTGTGAGTTGTGTGAGGGAAGAGAAGCAGTGGTTTTGCTTCATATTCTGCTTTTAATACCTATTCATTTACATTAACTAGGAAGCCCTGTATTGAAATTAGTACATTTTTACATAATGTTCATTTTCCACTACTGGTAGTGCATACTTTACCAAATAGAAACTGAGTCATTACTTGGTGGGCATTTGCAACATACATCTAGTCATATTTTTACACTCCGTTTTAAGGCTCGATTATAAGGGTTTATGGACTGCGCCCCGAACAACTTTTGTGCTTTATGAACCTAACATTGTCCTACCTGTAAATAGAAGGAATCAGCAGTGTTTATCAACAGAATTTCTTTGCTTGTTTTAAGACCCGCACAAATTATGGGCCTAGACTTAAAGATAACCTGAAGCAGGTGGTTTTGCTGTTAATTTGTAAAATGCGGAAGGCAGCGGGTAATTGACTTAATTTCAAGTCATTCCGTGTCATGTATTTAAACCTATATATTTCTGCTCTACAGGAGTATTGAAGGTTTTATGGCGGTGTCTGAATCAGGGTGATTTACATTTTATCCGAAATAAACTTGGGAGTGCGTAAATACAGGTGGATACAACTTGGCAAGTGGTGTGCGTATGTTGAGTCATAAAATAAGGGTACAGTACCTGTACAGGGTATACACAAAAGAATGGTGCTTTTTCAAAAGTTAACAAGAAATTTATTTCTCACCTTACACGGGCACAGCGTACACCGTCAGCAGCGGCAACTGTCCAAGTTTCTCATGCGTTAATCACAATCCTTCAATGTGTGCACCCTGGGTCACACGACACACATCCACACGGTAATCAAATTCATCCCAGACTCGGTGTAGCATGTCCGCTGTAATGGTCTGCAGTGCGTGCGTTATCCGATCACAAAGTTCCTTGAGGGACTTGGGCAATGGTGGTACGTAAACGCTGTCTTTAACGAACACCCAGAGAAATAAATCGCACGGTATTAGATCCGGCGAACGGGGTGGCCAAGGGAGAAGGTGGTTTTCTCCTGTTGCGGCACGTCCGATCCAGCGCTGTTGAAGAACACGATTGAGAAGCACTCGGTACATTCCCGTGAAAATTGGGGGGGGGGGGGGTGGGGGGGCACCGTCCAGTTGTAGAAAGTAATTGTCATAATTGGTGTTCAGTTGGGGTAACAACAAGTTTTCCAGCATGTCCAGACATGAGTCGCCAGTCACAGTTGCTTCAGTGAAGAAAAATGGGCCGTGCCTCGCGGGACACCGCACAGAAAACGTTGACTTTTGGAGAGTCACGCTGGTGCTCTGTGCATGTGGTTGCTCGGTTCCCCAGATACGGACATTGTGTCTGTTCGCCTTGCCACTGATATGGAATGTGGCTTTATCGCAGAAGATGTCTTTCTACGAAGTCATTTTCCTCCATTTTCAACTGCATCTCCTCGCAAAAGTCATACCTTTTCACTTTGTCTGCTGGTGTAAGGGCCTGCACCAATCGCATCTTGCACGGTTTAAAACATAGCCGCTTACGCAACACCTTCCACACCGTCATTTTTGGCATGTCCAATTCCCTGCTTGCTCTAACCACTGACTTGCGGGGACTTCGCTGAAACGCCGCACGCACTCTTTCAATGTTGTCATCAGACATACGAGGTTGACAAGGACTCTTGCCTTTACACAAGCATCCAGTTTCCACAAACTGTCGGTAGCACCTAGATATGTTATTCCTGTACGGTGCGTCTTTTCTAAACCGTGCACGAACCTCACGCTGCACTGTAATCACAGATCTGGACACCCCAAAACGGAGCACACAAAACGCCTTCTTCTGCAGCGACACCATCTTGGAAACTGGCCCCGCGGCCCCGCAGTAAGCATGAGAAGCGAACTGCTGGTAGCGCATGAGAAAGCTGGACAGTTGCCGCTGCTGACGGTGTACATTGTGCCCGTGTAAGATGAGAAATAAATTTCTTGTTAACTTTTGAAACTGCACCCTTCTTTTGTGTATACCCTGTATTTTGGGTTCTTTATTTTCAGCTGTGATAAGAACACTGCACTGCTGTCCCACCGCTTTTCCAGGTAGCCGCAGCCACAGTAGGGGCATTCGTCATTACTATGGGGGCAAGGTTTTTTATACCCTGTTGACATCACTCCGTGTCCTGTATGGCCAGCCGTCGTGTGCCACAGCTGCTTCCACGTCGCGATCCGCGGTCATCTTTAAATCTGTGGCCCGTGGACACATGATAATCGCCCCGCACCCGATCAGGGCTGTGTGCCGGATGTTCCAAGGTCGTTTAGTCACGACATGATATATATATATGCCATGTGAACTTTCTGACCGACTCCCATTTTTAGGCGCGTTAGCGTAAACATCGAAAAGTGCCCATTAGATTCGTCGTATCTGTCTCTCCGCATGTACGGGTGCGGCCCTTACTGCACGAATCTTTGTGAAATTTGGTATTTGGTACTTTACGAAAATCTGTTGAAAAACTTCGAGTTTGGTTAAAATCTGATAACTCTGTTCACTTTACATAAAATTCTGAGTAATTTTGTATTGTTGACAGCAGCACGAAATATTTTCATTTCCCGCACCCGAAGACGGAAGAAGAGCCGGCTTCCGAAACGCTGTGTTTTACTGACAGGTCGACTATGAGTACAGTAAAAAAAGAGACGGTTTCGGATTGTTAACCGTTTCCATCGCTGAATGGAAGATCTTAGCGGTCACAGATTGAAAGATGATGACGTGGTGGAAACCGAAGTGACACGGTAACACGGTGCTTGATAACACAGGGCGCGTAGTTTACCAACAGCGAATGTAAAACCTCGTTCCATAATATGATAAATGTCTAAGTTGGGGTGTGGAGTGTGTGGAGAAGTAGTGGGATAGGCATCTCGGTAACCAGCTCCACAGAGCAGTGCCCTTCTTAAGGAGCTGGCAGTTCCTGATATAGTCCACATATTCTCCCGATTTTATGGAGCCCGTCGGTTCGTTACCTTGTCCACAAGCTCCTGCCACTTTTCCTTATCCTCAGCCACATTAATCCAGTCCCTTCCGTCCCATCCTGTTCCTTAAGTTCCATTTCAGTAGTGTCATCCCCTCTGATCGTAGGTCCTCCAAGTACTCGATGTGCTTTGGGCATCACCACTAAAATTATATGCATTTCTCTTCTCCCCCATAAGTGGCAGTTACCATTCATGTCTCATCCCCCCGTGATTTGATCACCCGAAAACGGTTTCATGGTAAGAACAAATCATGAAGCTGCTCATTGTACGATTTTCACCATTCTCCTGTTCCTCACATTTCCTTTCCCATAGGTCCAAATATCATCCTCAGCACCCTGTTCTGGAACATCTACATCTTTTCTTAATATCAGAGACCAAGTCCCACACCCATCCAAAACAATAGGCAAAATTATAGTCTGTAGATTTTGAACTTTATATTCTTGGATAGCGGAAGATAAGACAGATTCAGGACCGAGTGAAAGCAGGTATTTCCTGAGAGTGGTGGGATAACAGCTCAGTTGCATCTGGCCTGTTCTTGTTAGGGTTGAAAATAAAGAACCCAAAATGTATTATACATTGTAAACTCATTTTATAACCGCTCCTTGTGTTTTGCTTCCCGGCAGGGGCAAGAGTTTTTTCTCGGCTTCGAAGCGTCCCTACCGCTCCTGAGGTCCGCCCAGCGTCACTTCACTTTGTACCGGGAGTTCGCCTCCCAGAGGTGAAGGGGCATGTGCACATACGCGCTGACCGTTCACGTCCATCCAGTGCCGAGTGTAAGAATGAGTGGAGGTGTTCATCCACTCCTTCAGATGCCTGGTGGTGTACATAAGGACAGCTTTAACTTTGCCTTTGCCTTTGCGTTTACCCTCGCAGGTGAAGTGCCTTACGGACTGTCCGGTTGACCGCGGAAACTTTTCGTAGAATCTACAAACTCGCTCATAGCTGCTTTCCGCATAGCGACCCTTGACACCACCCACTTTGCAGTACTTGGACCCGCAGGTACCGCGTTAGCGCAGGAATGAGCGTCTTTGGGCGAAAGACACCAATTGCTGCATGGCGATCGGAAGGAACTCCTTACACGGACTCATATGATGTCTGTTTTAATGCACACGAGGAAACTATATACATGGATATGCATGATGTTTGTCTTAGTGTGGACGAGTTTCGGTTCTCCTTCCAGAGTACTGAAGTGGCATGATTGTAGAATAGTAAGTGATTATTTTTGAGCAAATTGTTTACAGCTGCTCAAATACAGTGAGCTAAATATCCTTTGTTTTGAGCCTGTGTGTTTTGTACACAGTGTGGTGAGATGTGTACAAGCAACCGACGTGTAGTCCTGGTCGCGGTAGGCTACGCGCAATAAAGTAACTTCACCAACTCAGAATAACATGGATATATATATAGGTGTATATATGTGTATCCAATATGTATATCGTTGAGGTGTGCAACAAAGAACCTTTAATTTGTATCCCTGTTGGCAGGAACATGAAATAGCTGCTGCCAATGTGACGCAAACATTGCAGGTGAACGAACTTGTTTTAATTTGCTGTCGATGTGCTCCGTGTCCACTTTTTGTTTTGTTTTGTTCTGTGAGGGACGTAATACGATTCTGTTTTAGTTCATAATCGAATGAGTACGGACATCACTGCCGATTAAATTCACGCAATAAGTTTACCTTCCCGTGCGATTCACCGTGTTACGGTGTTTTGTGTGTTAACACTGAACGACATTTTTAATTTAACAGCCATGTTTTATGCTGAGACCGGAACTACGGGCGTCTGCTATTTGGATTTAAAATAACGATGGGATTTGTAGACTGACGTTGTCTTTGCTATTATCCACAATTTTATTAGAAGTATATAGCCACTGATGTTTTAAAATTGTTTCCGTTTCAGTTAGAGTAGATTTATTTTAATTGTGATTTGTTTATGATAAGTGTTTTGTTGCTGTTTTAAAAACAAGGAATCACAGTTCGGATAGCTTGCCACTTTGTAGAGTAACTAAAAGTGTAAAGAAAAAATGACCTAAGACTTGAACCAAGAAACAGTAGTAGCTATACTTTTGTAATTAAAAAGAGCGGGAACGACGATTAGAATGGCGTCCAAAATCTCTGGCACACAGCGTTCACAGGCGTGACTGTAGTACGCCCTGGAAAAAATTGTGAAGTAAATTTTATACTATCATTGGGTGTTTCCTGTTACGTCCGCTATAGGAAAAAACTGGAAACTAAAGTAAACGCGAGCGTGTATATACATAGCCCTGTGCATGTATAAGTATGTAGGCCGATGGGCCGATGTTAAACTAGATAGAATTCTGAAGAAATAAATAAATAAATTTCGCGTGGAACATGAATGTGTTTTTAGCTTACTTTCCTTCCTAACGAGGAGGAAAGCAGAGTAAGAAAATATGCATATGAAATTACTATGCTTCCTGATTGTAGGGCTATGTCCATTTCAGCTTTTGAACCTGTTAGGCGATTTCCACGAAACTTAGTATGAATGTATATGCCGCTGTGCACCTCAACGTCGTAGTTTTTAATTTCCTACATTCGGTAATAAAGTGGCCTACGGGAGAATTTATGAGGAGGAAGCAGTGCTATTTCCGCTAACTTTATGGCATGCGGAAATGATGTACTTGTATGGTAATAGATCTTCGATAAACATACCACTTTTGTTAAGGTTATATTTTTGTAAAAATAAGAAGTTGGTGGCCATGACTCAGGACATACAGTGCACAACAGGGCTTAGTTGTGACGGAATTATCACGGAGAGCACGCGCGACGAGCGCTGCAACATGCACGGCATTTCGGACTACATTATCCTTTTCGACGTCATCCTGACAGGAATGTGTTTCGGCAGTCACATCAGCGTCTCTGTGAGAGAGGACCTGCTGACATCTACGGCATTAGTGAATGCAGGTCGCCCACGGAATCTACGGGCACCAGCCAATGAAAATGGCATAATTGCAGCTGTGGAATGAGAGCCGTGCATAAGGTAACGCGGTATCGCACCAGAATTGGGACTATCCCAACCCAGGTGTTTCAACGTACTTCTTGACGATGAACTGGAACCACACCACTTCTCGCGGAACGTATATTTGTATGTTCACAGACGATCATCCTTTATACCTAGTGTACGTGCAACTACGAGGCGCCGAGGGGTTGATCGTTGATTACCTTGAGTTGTTTGACGGTGACGTGTCTCTCAAAACTAAATGTCTTGGGACATTTATGTTTTACAGTGTGTCACTGTCGAAAGCTTGTGCACCAGTTTCTTTTCGTCCTGTATGGTACCGGAATATGTCGAAAGAATTGCTGACGTTGCTGTGTGTATGTGTGCATTGCCTCTGACAGTACTAGTACGGTTATGGGGATATGTGTAAATTACCGTAGGAGCTGTGTATAAATACGGCTGGTGCACACGTCCAATAACGTTGTACGAAGAAGCCAATATTTTGAAGAATCACGCATGGGCTAATATAGGATTTGAGGTTGTGACGGTAATGGATGCGAGAATACTGCCTGCTGTGATGTGACACCGTTTATTCTTGTAGAAGAATACCGACGTTTCGGAGGACTCTTCTGCTTCACGACAAGAAAGTTAAATTTATACCACACTACAGGGCGTCACGTTGCAAAAGACAGTAATCTTTAGGCGCGAAGTGGGTACCAGAACTCGTTACATTCAACACAACCCTGCAAGCAGATCCGGTCTCATTTTGGTAGTATGACAGCTGCATAAATGTTCAGCATTGAGGAGATACTTTTGTCTCTTCCTGGATGGCGGCTGGAGGGTGTCACTGTGGGTAACATCCCGAGTTCTGGAAAGTGAGTAATAATACAGTGTGACAGAATAAGAAAGCAAGGTATCTAGTAAATGGAACTGAACCGTAGTTCTGCACACGAAACGCGTTGTGCCACGTGAACTTCGACACTGGCAACAAGCAGTACTCGCAGTGAACGAAAATCATTACAACAGCGTGAGTATTGTTATTTTTACAGACGAAAATTCAGTTCAGTGTAGTTTGCTTTAGTTGTACCTTGTAACGCCGTTTTTTTTTGTAGCACACTGTGCAGTCTTTGGTTCGAGAGTTCAGAAACTTAAATTGGTTTTCTTCTGAAAGTTGGGTAGTTCCTGCCGCCTAACAACATACGCTCCGTTTTATTTTATTTGTGTTTCACTGAAGGGAACCAGAGTAATGTAGTTGGTGTAGCAAGCACTGTACGGGCTGGATAGGAGCAATAGATTTTTATATTCTTGAAGATGTCCAGATTGGTTCTGGGGGTCCATCCAGCCTCCTATTCAGTGGATACCTGGGTTCTGTCCCAGGGGTTAATGGGCCGAGGTGTGAAGTTAACCACTCAACTCCATCAAGTGCTGAAGTTAAGAATGAGTGGAGCCATACCTCTAGTACCCCTATATGCCTTCATGGCGTGAGCAGGGAAACCTTTACCGTTACTTTATGGTCAGCTCGGATTATAGCTTTAAATTGTAAGATGATCGGTGAATAATTCATTGTGAAGAATGTGGAGGGAAGCTTTCGTTGCCGAGTTGGATGTACTGTACCGGCATACTTTTGGAGGGATTGTGGAAAACCACAAAAAGAAACCCTGTCAGGCCAACCAGTCTTCGGTTGAGATTTGAAACCGAGGTCTTCCGAATACGAAAGAGCAGTGCTGCCCTTTTGAAAGACGTTCGTCAATACGTTGCACTCATACAACGCTTTAAGTTTTGCTTACTCAACTGAAAGCACGGGTAGGACGCATGCGCTTTTCAACACGTTTGCTTGCAAAAAAAAATTTTTGTTTTGAAGGGTAATAGAAGCCAAAATAGCTCTGTCGGTATTGTAACCAGGCTACGTACTGGACGACAAAGAAGTCGTTCTGGTGCCGGCAGGCGTGAAAGTTTTTCAGTTCTCCAACGCGGCTCTGGGATCCATCCAGTCTATTCAGTGGGTACCGGAACCCTTTATCCAGGGGTACAGCGGCGAAACCGTGAAGCTGACCACTCGCTTCCATCTGGTGCTGAGGGTCAGAATGAGTGGAGCTACACATCCCTTCCTCTATGTGCCTCCATGGCTTGCTCAGAGATGTCTTTACTTTTTCCGAAAATAGTCATGTGAATGTTGAATTTTAGGATCCAGCGTGACACATTTTTTGGGCAGGCTATTCGCCGGAACTTACTTCTCCCCAGGATTAGAGGCAATGATTGAAGCTAAGCTAAGCGAGAGGAGGCAGTTTCTTGCAGCACATCAAGAAACTGCGCCAGTGGAGACGCTTAGCGGCGCAAAATTAGTATAGTGCACTGACACTAAATCATATTTTAGTCCTGGTAGAAGGGGTATTTTGAAAGTATCAGATTCAATTATGTGTTGATGAACTTTATACTGTAATCGTAGAAGACTGGCGTCAGTGAGGCATGAAATCTTGCACTTGCTAACTCATTATCATGTCTCAGTTGCTAGGGTTCCGTTACATGTTGTACTACAACAACAACAACAACAACAACAACAACAACAACAACAACAGAGATAGTACAGTTACTGCATCTGTTAGCTAAGTTTAGAAGCGTTATATGAATTATGCGAAAATTAAAAAGGAGTTTTTGTGTTATAACTGGTAATGTGATACAAAGAAGACATCCGCGGCACCGAGCATTGTGGCCTAAATTTTATCTTATGGTCTGGGAGGTGCCGACTGGGATATCGGCTGTCCTAATTAAGGTGTCTCGTGGTCCTACTCAGTTGCCCTACCGCAAGGCACATGGCGAAGACTGTCAGGTGGTCACGCCTCACCGGTCCTTCGAATTCCCCCGAACGCAGTCATCGCCGCTTTTAATTCGACGATGTAGTCGCGGAATTTGAACGTTCTCATCAATACATGGGGAGTGTGACGTAACAACGTACGTTCAGCACCACCCGTGTATGTCGGATCAGTTGCTGACGAGAAAGCGAATTGTTTCCATTTGAATGAACTTTCTTGTATTGTTTCCATTTGAAGCTGTAAAACATTCATTAGTGCTGGAAGTCGGTATATGCCTCTCATGGAAGCCGTATGCTTAGAAAGAGGCTTTGGAATGGACGGTGGTAGTTACTAGGAATGGATTCTTTATAGAGGACTGAGTCGAATGGCGTGTCTTACAGCGGTACTGGAAGTTCTGCATCATTAAAAGGCGGATGCTTGCTTGGTACTTGTTGCAAGTAAGCGTGTAACGCCAAATGTTGGGCACAGAACAAAAGAAGTGCGTTTTTAGATATGGTAGCTAAAACCAGCAAATGCACAAAAATGGATGAATGTACTCTATATTATAAATGTAGAAGGCCTGTACTTCTTACATGTTTCGGCCACTCATGTGGGCATCCTTAGGGAGGTGCGTTACGAAGAATAATGTCTCAATGTATTTGTTCTTCGTAACGTATCTCTCTGAGGATAACCACACAAGTGGCCGAAATATGTAGGAGGTATACTACATTTATAATACATGTTCACACACTTGTGTGCGTTGCCATATCTAATTGTTTAATGTACGGTTATGGATCATTTAAAAGTCTGTTCTTTGTAATGCAATTATTTTGACGCATGCATTATGTAAAATGCCACGACGTACGTTGAGTGGGCATTGTGAAGGAGAGCGTCCATCAGTTTATTGTTTCTGTATGGACCTATGTACGTCTGACGCCTTTTCTCTGTGAGTGTACTTGAGTTTCGTAATGAGGGGAGACGTCTACATTTTCGACCTATTAATATACCATTCAAGCCAAATGAGAAGTGATTCTGTTGAAGGCCTTCGCAATATGTTAGCATAGGGCTTTACATGTACCAGATAAATACAAATCATGATTTAGTTAGCTTCCGTTTTGGATCAGTACCGTTGTATGGCCGATCCCAGTGGCCGCCCGGTCTAAGGCGTAGGTGTGCGACCGAGCGCTTGCTGGAATCGTGGGTTTGAATCCCGCCGGGGGCATGGATGTTTGCCTCTTGTGAGTGTTGTGTGTTGTCAGGTAGAGGTCTCTGCGACAGGGCGATCCCTCTTCCAGAGGAGTCCTACCGACTGTGGTATGTGTCTGAGTGTGATCAAGTGAAAATAAACAACCTCGACACCTACTGTGAACAAGTAGGTAGAAGAGGGAAGGACTACGAAACGAAACGAAACCGTTGTATGGACGGAAAAGCGCAAAAATTTATAGAATTTCCTACCCTTTCCCGTCGTTAAATTCACTATGAAAGTTCTGATTTGGGTATATTTCTGTGAGATAGAAATACACAACTTGCCTTGGAAACTGGATTAACGTTTTGTACTTCTACGGCGTGTGAGTACTACGATTAGTGATTGTACTGCGGGGGAACGACTCTAATTACAGTTCAGACATATTTTCGGCCCGAAACTGTCACTTTTTTTACGTACAGGGAGGGATGTGTTGAAACTGGATTCAAGGCTCATTTCGCTACTGCACCGTGTTAAGCCTCAAGGAGTCTAATTCGCGTGAAACGAAGGCTAGGGTTGAGTGTACGCACTGTAATTGATATCGTAATTTCTTCCTTTTTGTGGCAGTAATGATCACGGTGTTAGCCATATGGTGAGCGTGTCTTTACCCAGCATGTTGCAAAGTAAGCTAGAAATTTTTGTAATCATTAACCCATCTTCGTGCACGTCGCTGCTGTCGCGTACCGGTTTCTGATTTGATCTATTATCATTTAATTCGTAAACACATAAACATCTAACTTTGTATTTTTTTTTTCACGCCGACATTTGGCCGTCGCCAGTCGAACAGTCCTAGTTTTTCTCTTCTGGAGCACCTGACAGTGTGTAATTCGTCAGCGTGTACCTGCGTGAATATGGAGGATAGTTCTCGAATGCACTTGTATGCGAATCGTGCTCGTATTTAATGTTGAGTTGAATTCAATAATTCAGATTCTATGAACTTTAATGTTTTCGATGAATGGATAGACATTCGGATAGAGAGGTAGAGGGATGGATAGATGGACAGATGGATGGATAGATAGATGGATAACAGACAGAGAGACACACAGATAGATAGGTAGATAGACAGACAGACTGACAGACAGAGACAGACAGAGATAGATAGACAGATAGATAGATAGATAGATAGATAGATAGATAGATAGATAGATAGACAGATAGACAGATAGACAGGCGGGCAGGCAGATAAATGTACTGCTAGATAAACAGGTGGCCAGATGATGTGATTATGGTGCGAGAACGCGTAGCTCATCTCAGTTGGCGTCTGTCTGTTGACCGACAAACTTAACTGCTGTAGGGCTGTGGTTTTCAGGTGACTGAGTCATTGGACGGCTCGTAACGCAGGTTTCAGTTCTGCGACGTGACTCGGGGTCATTGGGTATTTGGTTCCCGAAGTTTCGAGACAGCCTAGTGGTCTCATTTACAGGGGCCTTTGAGGCCCATTCGCAAACCCATAATCAGACGGGCATCTTTAATTGCTTTTGACGCACTATTCGCACATCACAGTTAATCGTGCGTGTTTTACGAAATTGCCCACAAATTAAAAATAATATCGAAAGAATGGTCTGAACCCTGGAGAGTGGAAATTAAGTATCATACATAGACATAAGTTGTTACAATGTAGTTTTGTTATAGCTTATTTAACATCTCTTTACCTTTATTTTCGACTTCTCTGGGCATTTTATACAGCTTGCTTTTATTTATCTGTGGATTACTGAAAGACGCCGTGAATGTATCAGACTGTGGCGTCGGGTGTTAGGATGGATAGTGAATTGAAACAGATGCGGCAGGAAGAGCCCGTTATCTGACGTCCAATGCCGGCATTTGTGTTGGGGGACTGATGGTAGCCCCGAAGACCCTTAATCGTGATGGTCGGTGTCACAGCCGAAATTCGAAACCGTCATGCACCAGACACAAGTGAAAAGAAACATTGCGGCTGCAGCCAATATGCTCTTACATTATCGAATTTCAGACGTATGACGCGGAGCCGTTCGCTGTTCGGGGATGTTGCGCAACGCGTGTTGTTTGTTGCCACGTACGAACAACCAGCCAGGGCAGAGCGACATCAGCAGCAGCTGACGCCTCAACTACGGCGCGTGCGGCGGAAGCCTGAAATTTCGCAAATACGACATTCTGTGTATTAAAGTGGCCTATTTTGATACTGGCAGCATGTAGTAAATGAACTATAGGTTGATGAAAAATAAATAATTGTGTTTCTTTCGTTTTAGGTGAGTTGTACTTCGGGTTTGAAGAATGTGACCTTGACTTTGAAGATCACATGACAGTGGTGAGTTTCGAACAAGTTATTTGTTTCTTAAAGGAAATCTGCCATTTAATTAAACGTGTGAATTTTTTAAAGTGTTTATGATTGATGACAAGTTGCATGATCTAGGCGTAGATGGGAGGACAATATGAAAATAATCTTCAAGAAGTAGGATGGGTTGGCGTGGAAGTGGATTAATTTTCGAAATGTACACAAAAGTAAGGTATTGTTTGTGTTCGACACTGTGGAACAACGTGGCAGTCGCGGGAAATTTGCATCTACATATGCATCCACTTTTAAATGCAGAGTTTTCGATTTAATGCACATTTGCAAGAAATTCGATTGAGCCAGAAACATTTGTGTGTCCTGTTATAGTGCATCAGCGCATAGGCTACACAAGTCACCTACTAACACAGGGACGGGACGCCAGAAATATTTATTATGCTATCAGCGTAATTTATTGTGGTCCGCCTCGTTCTGTACATCAGGGGTGCCAAAATTTTCCATAAATGGAGCAACCTCAAAAGTCTAGGTGCCAGAAGGGTGACATGAAACAAGGTACATTTTGAGTTGCCACAAATGTTACGTGTCAGCGTACAAAATTTTGTCGCCCTGGCTACTTGGAGCCCATGCTTTGTGCATCCCTGCTATACATAATGGGACAGTACTTTACATTAGTCGCCTGAGCAGCGAGCTGGGACCATCGCACTGCCTCAGTCGTAGTGCAGAATGCTTGACAGATCATGACACGAATAAAACATTCTGTGCATGTGACACCGGTACTTGTATGCAGAGTGGGCGATCACGTTCCGCCGTGTACAGACTGAGTCTCTACACTAATACCAGTATGGCTTCCTTATTTTATTCTCTGTTCAGAATACAAAGCGCGATCCGTGTGTTTCGCAGTTCGTACGGTTAGTTTAAGAATGGCCGTATTTCAGAAGCACAGTCTGTTCTTTATCAAATTTACCCGACTCGAACATGAAAATTTAATTTTGTTATTATGGAATTTGTGGAGATGGAGCGTGTTGCACGCGAGGGAAGATGAGGCCTGAGTTTGCCGTACAAAACTGTAGTCGGTAAAACTAAACGAGAAGCGACTGAAGCCTATATAGGATAATATTAAAATGGATCCGAAGTACGTGGGGATGAGAGAATGTGACCGTATTTGATATGGAGATAAGATTAGTGTCGGGCTTTTGTAAACACAGTAATGCACCTGAAGTTTCCATAAAAGGTGCATTTATTAACAAGTTGCGCGACTGTTAGCTTATCAAGGACTCTGCTCCATGGAGTTAGCAATGGTTAAGGATTCTTATTTTAAGTATTACTTTTGGTACGTAAGGAAGACTTCAATGATGCGGAGAGACACTGTTGCCTGTAGGAGTGCATCAAACGTTTGTGTGTTAGCACTGTAACATAAAAATCCCCGTCGAGATATTATAAACAGTTTTCTTCACCCATGTCTGCATCACGCTTTTGTTTACGGATTTCTTTTTGTGGTGTCACATAAATTTTTTTGCACAGCGTGACAGGGTTTCCATAAATCATCTCTTCTCGACAAATGTGTTATTTCAGCTTCAGTCTGTAGAACGACCTAACTCACAGAATAACGAGAAGAATGCTCAAAACTAATTGCAATATGCATTGCTTCTGCATTCTCCGTAACTAGATGTGGGAGTCTGTTCAAAGCAAAATGAACTGTTGGAAGCTGCAGTTGCCACTGGGAGCGTTTTTATGATAATTGTTCTGTTTCATTGAATTATTTTTAGTCGTAACATTTTGAAATTCTGAACTAACATGCTAGTCGAAGATCCAGTTTCGGCATGTTACGCCGTTTTGACTGGTAGTTACCTGTGTTTGGAGGGAGCGCCGTGCCTTCGAAACGTCGGTAACTGTTTGACAGTCGACACGGCGTAATGTCCCAGAAGGCTCGAATCTTCATCAAAACCGCTGTAAGAACCTTAAAGCTTGCACAAACTTTTGGCCCCATTGGTGGTGGGAGGGTCTTCAACTTGTACGCGGCTTTGTACAAGTTGTAGGATATAGCTGTTCGAATCTGGTTTGGGGTACGGATATTCTTCCGGAAAATATTGCCTTGTTTTGGGTCGTCACTGCGGACTTAACGACGGTTTGTGTCAGCAGCGGCTGTGCTGACGGGGGCTTTTCACGGGACAAACAAACTGATACATTAGAATTCCCTGATATCTCCTTATCCACAGTGGGCAGCACTCCACTTCTTTTCTGCCTTCTGCCTTTTGCGCGGACACCTGTTTAATCTTCGTAACGTATCTATGAGAAATGTTTTATTGCTGCTGTATACTGAATAATTTGCTTTGAAAGAACGTAGCTCCAGAGCTTCACACGTACTCTGCTCTTGCAGATTTTTTTGTGAGGCTTACCAAATGTCATATACAAGGAAGTTTAAAAAAATAAAGTCTCAGACACAGCCCAGAACTTTTGTGCTGACTTCGATGTAGGTATGGCACATGTATAGCAGGTGGTACACATCAGACCTCCTAGTCGTCACCATTGACACTGAAGCATTTGTCCCACCGTGGCACCAAGGCATGCATCTCAGCGTAGAAGAATTGCGTGTGAAGCGTCTGTAGCTAGGAGGTGACAGCTTGCTTGAAGTTGGCGTGTTTTGAAAACTGCTTGTCAGCAAGGTGCTTCTGAAAGAGGTCTGTAAGTAGGGTGGTCCATAACCTCCCAGCCGTAGTCCTATAGACAGTCACGAATCCGGTTGACAGCATAAGGCCCCCTAAGTGGCCTGCGATATGCAACAGACGCCGATGTGAAGCACGCTGTCACCTCCTGTCTACAGGCACTTGACACCGATTTCTTCTAAGCTGGGGCGCTACAGTGGGACAAATGCTCAAGTGTCAGTGGTGACAACGTGGAGGTCTGATGTGTGCCATCTGCTGCCCATGTGCTGGGTGTACATCGCAGTCAGAATACATTTTTTTGGCTTCAGAGTGTTTGTCTTATTTTTGAAACTCAGTTATACTTGTTTTTCTCATAGCCCTACTTAAGTGTACTTCGTGCCCAGTGTACGAGCTGCATGTATTTTCATTAAAGGTGACAGTTTGTGCTTTTCATGTAAACTTATAATGAGCTCCGTGCAGTAAGAAGGCTATCCCGTTACGGGCATGCACAGGCCGTTAGGGCTCCAGGACGTTGAGTTTCTAGACAGTCGATACAGGAAGTTGTCAGCCGTACGCACCGGCCGCCTTTACCCGCAGGATGTATCTCTGGTACTCATTTCTGTTAGAGGCTGAGTTGAGCCCAGAGCCATAGTTAGGCCGGAAGGATTAAACAAATGAAAAGTCCCAATTGGGAATCGAACCCGCGGCCTTCCGGTTTGTAGCGCAATGCCTCAACCAACTGCACCACCGCGTGCCCAAATGAACTGTGTAATGACTGTGTTGAGTTATGAGGGGATATCATGTTAAGAAGGGATGGGAGGGGCATGTAGCCCACATAGCAGAAAAGATTATGCACGCAAAATTATATTTGGACTTCAGAACGTCTCTAAACTGAATAGCAACGCCCGTGGGCTGATTTATTGTATTCTTCAGTTTTACCATGATGACATTTTTAGTCTGCTTTGATTTCTTAAGAAATGAAAGCAGGTTTGTGAGATAAACGTGCCGCCCGCGCATACGTGCGCACGCGCGTGTGTATGTGTGTGTATGTTTTGGGGGGGGTTATAAACAACATGGGACGTGCGAACTAGCGACGTGCGAGTTACGGTAACGCTGCTGCATGTAGGAACCAGCAGTGATGGAGTAAATATTGGAAAACTGTGGAAGTGTGTTAGACAATTTTTTTGTAGAGTGTAAAAATCATAATATGACTGCCGTGCGAAAATTTTGTTTGACTGTCGGTTTGTCATTTTTGTTGCAGCTGAGCTGTAAATTTTAAACTGATCATCAACATAACTACTGAGCCCGTTGAAATACAGTTTTCGGGCTGTTACGCAGTGTAGACTGTTACAAAATTACCAAAGTTTCGGTTGAACGTACTGTATTAATCTTCAGGTTAGAGTAGAAGAGTGAAGGTGGAAATACTACTGTCCTCTGACACGGCGTCACATGCCGGAAGACGGTAGTCTCCATAGTCATCGCTGTGAGTACTTCAGATGTCTCATGGGCCCGCTTATTCGTGCTCATTTTACGCTAGAACTGAACAAGGATCAGTCTTTGAAAGGTGGGCTGAGAAGTCACTTAGTCCTTCACGCACAAGTTACCTTCCTTGTGATAGAACCTCAAGGTTGTCTCGGCATTCCACCTCGTGCGCAGTGGTGGAGGAAGTTACAAAGGCAAGAAGAGGAGACTGGCTGTGCTGTGTGTAGTAGACTATTCGTGGCCGGTTAGATCAGTGCCTTGGCCTCAGAATTTTGTGTTTTGCTTCGTCTTATGTGGGTTCCACACACGGCCGAAGTCTGCAGTTTATCCCCAGGTGTCGTACCAGTGTTTCTCGTACTTTCTCCATTAAAACAATTTTTAAAATGAGCCTTATATCAATCACAGATGTAAAACTTATTCTCTTTTGCCTAAGGTTTATACAGAATGTTCTGTGAAACTTGTGCCAAACTTGATGATGTTAATAAGTCATTTTGAGTAAATATGTCATGTCGCCATGTCTCATATTATTAACGGGTGTAGTACTACGAACACTTTAATGTATGTACATGGCTGTGACCGAATATGTTACGGTGCATGTTTGTTGTACGGACGACATGAAAAGAAAGCCGTGTGACAAGTAATACCACAGAAGAAATATATCAATTAAGAATATTTGCCTTTCATTTAATTTCGTCACATCCCTTACGCGATTAGCGGACTCCATGGATAGCTGCAGTAGTTTTCTGGTCTGTGAGTCTTGCTGGCAATCCATTTCTTCAAGTGCCGCCTTAACAAGAAGTAGTGGAATGGCGTGAGGTCTGGGGCCTTGCAGGCCAGCGTGTGGGTCACAACTACCAATCATGCAATTAGGATAATTGCGGTTAAGGTATTCCGTTACTTTTCGGTTGACATGCGGCAGACACGCCGTTAACTGAACAGTGCGTCGCACATACAAATACCGTACAATAGAGGGGGGGGGGGGGTTACGAGGCAGTGGTGCTTACCGGAGGTGGGAGTAAGCTTGAAGCTGGTATATAAGAACTGATACTGTACAGCGCCGTACAGTAGCTTGAAACAGCAATATACTTGTACCCATGCAGGAGTTAACAGTGGAACATCTGGTGATACATACAGCGGTAAATAATGACGTTAGTACCACACCACAGATTCGGTATATATATTGTATATTGTCTATTAATGAACACGGTATGTTTCGGTATTACAGACCTTCTTCAGATATGTTACATAACAAAAATTGTGGTACAAGGCAACGTATGCTATGTAACACACATGAGGATGGTCTGTAAGACCGAAACATGTCGTGTGTATTAATGGGCAATATATATATATATGTGTGTGTTGGATCTGTGTTGTGCTGTACAGACGTCGTTATTTACCGTTGTATTAGAGTGAAGGCACAGTGGGCTGGACCATATTAAAATCTGGTGTTACAGCATTTTTTACTCAAAATGACATACTTGATAACAAGTTTGACACGTGTTTCGCGGAATTCTTTGTAAAGATTTCGTTCGTAACTCGCAGAGAACACTGTGTGCTTCCATTAGGAAGACAAGTCGGTAAAATGCCATGTAGGGATCTAATCGCTATTTATTGTGAGAACCGCACGAAACATATAAATACCACGTGCTGCAAAATGCGGAGTTTTTGTTGTTAAACTTGGCGGTTCGTATACTGACCACGGGGCTTTAACCTGTAACTTGTAACTTGTTCTTTGCTTTTTATAGATCCATACAGTTACATAGAACATGAGGATGTGGAAAGTGTCTTACGATTAAGATAATAATTAAATATATAGCAGATACATGTCAGATCAGTTATCTACGTCTAAAATTAAGAATTTAGAAAGTTAGACAGCCCCATTTTAATAAAGAATTAGGTAGTACATATATTTATTAGAGTACTGGGCAGCCGGAAAAGGCCTATAGCAGGGGTACCCTATAAGTGCGTATAATAAAACTGAAAAGTGAAATAATGACGGTAATGGTGATTATGATGATATAGCATTTTATTATTGAAGTAGCTGTGTTATCATCTTCGTCATTGAAGTATTCTCACTTCTGTGTACCGCTGTAGACAAAGTAAAACGGTTCGAGCCTTTTGTTATGAATTGCAATTAGTTCGTTTTGTACGAAACTGTAGAACAGTTTCTTGCAAGAATCAATTTGCAGCACTAATAAATAGAATATAATAACGTATTCTCTCCTCGTGTTGCGGAAAATGAATTTCGTAATTGGCATGTACTGTGATGATTATTGCTGTAGCGAACGTCTTGCTGGTGCAGGCATTGAGCGCGAGAAAGCTGAAACGAGATGAGAATAGTGTGGAATGACGGGTGAAGGGGTTGGGGTGTGTTTTTGCATGTGCTAATTGGCAGGCACATTTTAATTGGTATGAAGTCTGCTTTCATAACGACCCGTTACAGCAAGGTTTTGAACATACGAACGTCGCAGCTAGTGGTCCGCGATGCAGATAACATCTATGAGAATAGATAGGACGGAATTACTGTCTAGCTGAAAACAGTTGTCTTGTTATTATCCTTACTAACATGTAGAGGCCTCTTTCGAAGTATCTGTAAGACAGTTTATCAAAGCCGTGAATATAAAAACGTGCAGTCCGAAATCAGCAAAGATTTAACCCTTTGACCCTACGACGTACGAAATTCGTACAACGTATATAAAGAACGAGTCCATACGTTACAGAAAACACAATCCCCGAGATACCTGTCTTTCTTCTGGGATATCGCATTTTATAGCCTGGTGGAAATGTACAGCTGCTCCAGCCTGAAATTGTGTTGGGTTAGGAGATTATGACGAGTGCAGTGACTGCCAGGTATCCAGCAACTGTATTGATCACGTCTAACGCGCACTGAATGAATAACCATCTTGAGGTCGTCAAGGAATTCGCCGCCTGCTCGCGAATCCGAACTTTGGCCATCTTGTTTGCCCGCCACGAGCCAGTGGAATGTAATTCACAACTGTTTAATTTAAGACAAATTATTATTTTATCGTCTAATCTACCCTTAGCTCGGTCAGGTCAGGTCCTCTCGCTCTGTCTGTCTGTCTGTCTGTCTCTCTCTCTCTCTCTCTATATATATATATATATTTACATTCCCAGTGGTGTCTCTGAATTTTGCATTGGCCACTTGGATGGCATATGCCCCTTCTATATCAAAACACCTCATCATGCAATTTTGTGCCGTATTTGTAGCATCATTTTTATCATTGTCATCATCATCGTCACAATGCTTTTCCTTTCCGACCGTATCACTGTACATGCTGTCCATGAACCAGAATCATACCACGTTCCATGGCTCATTTGCCATTGCTTCATACGAAAAACATCAGACATCAGTGACTCGCTGTGTCAGTGTCTCCCTGAGAGTGTGTGCTGTTCGTAGAACGGCCGATTGTGCTGGAGTGTTCACTAGGGGTGTCTTACAAATACGAAGTGATGATGACGGTTTCAAGTCTTGCCCTTGATTGATGGTATCACCATCATTTTCACATTTCAGCTGCGCTGTACTTCAATTGATAGAGCTTTGTATTTCGGTGTTTTATCATACAGCACAGAAACGTCCGTCAGTCGACCAATATGTTCTTCGTCTGCCTCACAGGATGATGCCAGGTCTATAGCAAGATACGATTTTGTTATGGTCTGTTGGTTTCAGAGTATAGACACTTGATTTTTCTGACCCATTTCAACTGGTTTTTGAATGTGTTTGTACCAGTTAATATTTCCTGGAGGGCAAACGCGGCCGGTGCGTATGGCTGACAACCTGCCACCTTCATGTGCCGATTGTCTAGAAATCTGGGAGCCTCGACCTCCTGGAACCCTGCGGGCCTGTCCAGGCCTGTGATGGGACTGCTTTACCTTTGTACCAGTTGTCTTTCACATTTTAACTCCTGTTTGTTTACGTATATTAAAATGTACCTGTTTGCAGATCTTATCAGATCTTATCAGATCTTAGTCTTTCTTAGCTGGCTCCGGACATTCTGTTGTTGTGTTGTGCTATCTCATGAGATTGCTGGCACGTTTTACATATACTGTCACACCTACTTGTCTGAATTTTTCGTTGACTGTTTGGTATTCCCTGCCTGATCTTGCGCGGCAGTTAGCTTGCTTTCACTTTCTCGTTTAAACTGTCCCGTTTGTAAGCCAAAGAAATGTGTCCTTTTCGAGTTGCGCAATCAGTTTTCTAATGTAATATCAGAGCAGTGTCCTACTGCATTTTTGTCAACCGCCAAATACCTTACGCCTGTAGGTTTCTTTTCTGTGCATAGTGTAGGTTAGGCAAGATTTCAAGCTTAGACTATTTGTTTCTAGAACATGGCGCATGTTCCCGCGTAACGCAGTACACACGGTGGTAAGAAGGGCGGACTAAATGATGATTAAATTAATATGTCTTCAGTAGTTTACATCTCCGTATTTTTGTCATTTTGAAATATCATCGTTGCACATGCTGTGCATATGGCAGACACTTCAGTGTTATGTGGGAAATTTTTGAAAACCTGTTTTTTGTTGTTATTGTGCCACCGCATCCAGTGGTGGTCACTTCCAGCACATGATCTAAAGTATGTTTTTTTCAACATGAAACAAGGCACATGTTTTGTCAGTATCAGTATCATCACATTTTCTTCATCCGTTCGTGGTCTGTAGCTAAATAGCTGGGTTTTCTTTTGTGTAAAACACACTGTATTTTGGCAAGGATGTCAAAGAATGTACTAAGTGGAAGACACAAACTCTGAGCTCGCAATTTTAGAAATCAGCACCTTGTTTCAGCTACTGAGACCAGTTATTCTGTATTGTCATGATATTATATATGGTGATATTTAATCATTACTCAAAGGACAACGTTGTCCGTAGTTAATATTGTAGTAAATGAAAGATCCGATCCGGTAGCGCAGTTGAACACAACGTGCGAATGTCAAGGATTTACCAACTTCCTTCATTGGCTTAACCATATGGTCCGTAACGTATGTAGGCTGCATCACGTGACTGGTAAGCTCTTTTCCCAGTGTGATCACGTGATTCAGCGGAGTGTTGTTGCCTGCGTATGAAGTCATAAATTTGTTATCAGGATGGCTGTTGTAGCATACCCGTTATTGCTCCTAAACGTGGTTAGTCTCCATTGTGATAGTTCGTCTACAGAATTCGTAGCCGGGAAGTCTTAAGAATAAGAATGGGAATCTAGGCCTGCTGTCTTGAAGTTTACAACAGACATTACAGGTGCTTGTGTTATTGCATACGTCATTGCCCTTGAAGTTCATGTATTGGAGAACTACGGTTACCACAGCGAGCAAATGCAGATTTTTTATGTTCATTTCGTTGTATTCACTGTATCGAGGGATGTTTCGGATAGGAGTTCTAGAAGTACGTGAGGTCTGTGTACGAAGTCACGTTTCAGTTCTTGAAAGATGGGTCTGTGAAAAATAAAGTCTCATTTGAGCTTCGTGTGGAATGAGGCTCATACTGGAGCGACGAACAAAAATGCAGTTCACTGGACAACTTCTTGCGTGTACCCACCCCTCTCCATTACCAAATGTAATAGCAGTTCTTTCAAACGTTTGGCGGGATAGGTCAGTCGGTGTTGTGATAAGGCCACGGGTTGGACAGCTGACGAATCAGATTTCGACTTACGGTAGGGGCAGGAGATTGTTCTGTACTGCACATCCTTGTGACAGGGTATAGGAACCACGCAGCGTCCTGTACAGCGGGTACTGGGAATTATTCCGCCGGCGGTAAAACGGCTGGTGCGTGCCCCTGACGTCTTACCGCAGTCGAGTGCCAAGGTCAAGAACGTGTGGAGCTATGCGCCCTGTCTCCCGTACATCGTAATGGGACCGCACTTAATGAAGCACAGGGACAATCCGGCTGCGTCTTCAATAGTTTGGAAACTAATTACAAAGACAGACGGATGGACGTATGCCGTGTGTGATATAAGTTCAGTTCGTACAAGCCCTAAGCCATATAAGGAACAGTAATTTGCGGTGCTTCTCGGAATATATACGTTGCTAAGATTTAAAATGTAAAGATTTTGCGCGTTTTCATTCTCACCGTATTATCTTGTGGTTTTATATTTAGTTACACAAAACACATAAGGATTTATTGACGTACCCACAATTAACCCGTTAAATATGAAATGAACCTGAATTATATTTAAGTATTTAGTTCGTACCGCCCTGTAAACACACGTCTCGGGTCGTGCCGTGTTTCAGGCGGTTAGTTGCCGGGGAGGCCCGGGTCCGATCCCGGGTCAATCCGTGTGGGATTTGAGGTGGACAGGTTTGGGACAGGTTTTTTCCCGAGTACTGCAGTTTTGCCCTGTCAGTTTCATTCCACCATGCTAAATTACACTGAAAAATGGAAAACAAACTCATCATCATCATCATCATCATCATATCGTCATCATCGCAGGTTCGCACAGTAAGCCTTAATGCTGCGACGCGTCCATAGCATTTGCTGCCGGGCCCTTCTCCACCGAAATAAACGTCTCCAATACTGTGTTGTAAGGAAGCAGTCGCTGTTTTTCTGAGACCCTTAAAAACACAGAAATAGACTGTGTGAGCAGAATGTAGAACTTCTGGCTGTTAAAACCTGGTGGTACGTGAAGTAACCACTGGACTTTAAATGGCTAAATGTGCTACAGAAAAGTTACAACCCAGCTGCGATCGGGCAGGTAAAATGGTTTTCAGGTGAAACGAAGGAAGGAGCTGAGTAAGATATTCCAGTGGAAACGGGACGCCGTGATTTTGGGTCTCTGTCGGGTTTTAATGACATTTTAATGGGAGGCCAAAGATCAAGCTTTGCTTTCATGCTGAATAACAGGCAGTATTATATATATATTATATATATAATGTAAAGTGTAAACGCCTGGCTGAAATTTAAGGAACGTAAGTGATGACGTGGCACAAGTTCCTACATTGACACACAATAAATGAAATATACCTTGTGATAAAAAAAAGTGGAATAAGTGGGTCTAATGGAAAGCGATATGTGACTTGCCAGTTTCCAGTTAGGACTGTTGTTTGTGACAGGAACAGACACTCCCAGTGTGCTTTGGTGTATTCATATCTCTTGGCACACGATACCATAATGTTACAGCCTGCGAATTAAATTATAAAGTAACCAGCGAGTTAATTTTCTTTTAATATTGGTGGGAAAAAGAAAAATAATTGATCACAGTACTTTCCGAATCTTCGTGTCATTAGAGGCTGCTCTAGTTTGTAGTTAAATAAAACTGCCATAAAGTTGCAGTTTCATGTTTTAATTTATACGTACGTATAGTGCTTGGCTACTGTCTTTTAATGGGTGAAGAATTACAGATTTGTTTTTCTTGACCAAGAAACAAATATGGCGGCCGCGTGTGCACGAAACGGTACCAATACCGTTTATAAGTTTTAGACGCCATTGCGTGTGTTACTAGTTCTGTCTGGGCAGATTTGCCGTATGCGAGCAAGTAACCGTTGCTGACCTATGACAAAGGCGACAAGTGGCCTTGAGGGCACAGGTGGAACACATTTGTAGAGATCCAGTAAATCAGGAATCCACATCTTGGTAGTGTGGCATATGCACACTTGTGGTGTACTGCAAAGAATAGGCTGCTCTGGACAAAGTAAATAATTTTTCCAGCAACCGCAAAGCTTGGAAGTGTCTTTATGCGTTTTGCTTTTGGTGTTAGATATTTAAATGTTAATACTCTTAAGTCGTCCTGTGAAATGCAGCTTGTGCGCGGAGGTGGTCATCCGATCAACAGCAGCCCGAGAAAGTAAGACTGTGCACCAGTGCTCTATCATATCGTGTGGAGGGGCAGGGAATTTCAGAACTGTGATTCATAGGGATTGACTGATTTTATTTGTCGTATGTGAAGAACTTTCCAGTTATATTGCAAATTAAGTGGTGCCGACGTCTAAATTGTCTTTCATTAAATAACGGGAAATGTCAGGGTCATTCGGCGTAGTTTTATTGTTATTTAAAAAAGGTGCTCCGCTCCTACCTGTTGCGGCAACTTCTCCGCCAAGGGTGTCGTGCGTGTAGGCTAAACGTTACATCAAGGCGAATCCACTTAACCGTTTTTAAATCCTAGTGTATGATTTCGGTATTTGTAACTTGTAGCAGTACTGTTTAAACCATTAAAAGGACAACTTTTGCACTGGGTTAGCACAGTAAAATACCTCGTCTTTATATGCCTATTAACGTGTGTGGTATACCTGATATTAAATACAAGGACAGATGTTCTGTTAAACGACATTTTGTTCCTATTTTCAGGCTGTATGAGGGCCGTGTGTAAAAATGCGGCGTTATTTTTTCACAGTTGGCGTTAACCTTGCGGGATTATGGTTTGTGGATGGAATTGTGTTTTGTCCGACAGGTAAGAAGAAATATCTGTCGTTTATGTCAGTTTTTGTCTTATTATGGAAGAGCTGAAAACATTCTTCATTAATTTACCTTTGTCCAGGAAATAATTACATCGTGAAGTGTGCTTACAGGAAGTCAGCATCTTTACTGAACAGCGTTACCTTCTGAAAAACTAAGAGCAGTTAAACACACCGTTTAAGGAGAGCCTCTAATTGTCTGTAATCAGTCTGCTATATGTTTCAGCCCATGTGGCCCATTATAACGGAGCTTCCAGAAGTCCAATGAGTAATGTTATCAAGTCAGTTTCCTGTTACTCCATTCCGAAGCACAGGGCCTCCACGAATCAACGCCAGCGGGCTTCTGCTGTTGCCTTGACCCCATCTCCAAGTCTTTCCGACTGTTTCAGGTTCGTTCTCTATCGTTCTCGTCCAGTTCGTTCTCGACCTTCCTCTATTCCGCGGTCCTTGGGGTGCCAGCTAAACGTCTGTTCCTCTGTGGCGGAGAATCGTTCCTCATTGTATATCCCATCCACTTCCATGTCCGCAGTTTGATTCGCACTGCTACTCGTTTCTCTTGTTCACGCCTCCAGTTCTGCGTGTGACGTAACGTTAAGCCAGAGATTTTAAATCTTCCTAAGGCATCTTTTTATAAATGTTTGCAGGTTCCTTGTGATTCTCTTTGTAGACTTCCATGTTTCGCACCCGTATAGAACAGACCTGATGTTAGTTCTGGAAGTTTTCAGCGTTGTTGGTGTAGATATCTGCCTGGCTTTCCATACTCGATAGAGCTGAATAGAAGCTGCACCTGCCTTCCGAATCTGTATTTTTTTATCTGCCCCGTCAGTATGTGTCGCCATGCTAAGTATTAAAGTCTACTTCGAGGATATCATTCGCGTTAATTTTGAATTTTGTCGCTTTTTGGAAAGTGTATAAGGAGTGCATACACAAATTACTGTGTAGTTTTTATTGTATATGCACAATTGACAAATGTGGCCGCGGGCTGCATAATACAACCTGGCGAGTCGCATGCGGCCCGCGGACAGCAGGTTGGAGACCCATGGTCGAAGCCAACACACAGAACTTTTGTGCGGCGGGAACCATCTTTGACAGTCTGTCAAGGTATTATGCCTTTCGAGCAAACTTTTTTGGAACGAACTGTTTATATACAAAACAAGTGATTATTATTCCTTAATCAAATGAGGATGAAGTGGACTGAGCGCGTAGCGTGTTTCGGTGGGGGTGAGAAATGCATACAGAATTTTAGCTGGAAGTCGGAAATAAGGGGGCACCGTAGGATATCTAGGTGTAAATGGAGACGTGTGTCAGAGTAATGGTGTACGGCGCGTGGACCGGATTGTTGGGACTCGCTGTACGGACCAGTGGCAAACTTATGTGAATGTGGTTATGACACTGGGGGTTGCATAAAACGAGTGGATGTCTTGAACAACCGAACGGCTGTTGGCTTTGTAAGAAGTCATTTGCGTCATGGACATGGTTGTGTTTGATGGCGTCTAATACTGACAACTGCTGAACGGACATGCGTGCAACCAACTCGGGTGCGGCATACGGACATGCCAGGTTCATAAAATTAGTATCTAGCGCACACGCAGTAGTTGTTTATATGTCACCACGTATTTCGCGCAGATGTAGTTCAAAACCAATAAACATTATTCGAAGACTCGCTGTTATGAAATTGGTGGCGGGGGGCGGCTTGTCGACTTTTCGGATGCGAGTAAATTATTTTCTATCGTTTGTTTTCTTGATGCAAGTTGTAGCAGGTAGTCTTGGACTGGTGATATTTGCACGCCTTGTCTGTAAGTCCACTCAGGTGTTAACGTAACTGTTGGGGATATTGAAAGCAGTTGGTGTAACGCACGCACACTAAAACACGCAGTCTGCATAGGGAACGTATAGGTAATTGGACAGAATTGGCCTGGAATAATTTGATCTTCGGACTTCTCCGTCGCCCCCTGTTTACAGAAGAATTTAAACACGTTTCGAGTGCAGGATCGGTTCCGATTCTCAGGTTAAGGAGAAAGTGAAACATTTAGTTGGGCCCGATATAAAAAGCCGTTCACATTTTCTCTGTCCGTAACTTTTCATGTCGGACCAGTGTGAGTAGGTGTTTCCCTTAACTGGTTTGCCTGAAGAGGGGGAGGCGATCCTGTCGCCGAAACGTCGCGATTTAAAAATGCGGAACGAAGTTTAACCTTTTAAAGCCTAGCGGTAACTTTACATACGAGCAGGTTTAACATTAAAAAATTCTACGTGGTGCCCACATTGCGTTTATGTGTTTTGTACGGATCTCAGAACAAACAGCAACTTTTGCCTTATAAAACATTAAGAGAATGGTTTTTATAACCGAAGTGGAGAGTGTTTACAGCGCGGTACGCACTGAGTCCTTATACCCGTATAAAACAGATACGCTTCGTCTTTGAAGGGTTAAAGATCGAATGATTTCAGATGTGATGTACCATAGCCAGAATCATACAGAAATGATGTGATTTTGCATTGTAGTAATAATGGTGTGCTATAAGAAAGGTAAAGGCCACTCTTTGCAGGCTAAGGTCCAAGGGGAAGTAGAGGTGTACCTCTACCTTTTCATCAGCCTCGGCGCTAGAAAGGGTGGGATGGCTAGCTCCACGCGCGTGCCGCTTTACCTCGGGAAAGATCCAGTACCCATTCTACAGGAGGCTGGGTGGGCCCCAGGGCCGGTCTGGATGGGTGCGGAATATCTCGCCCCTACCAGGATTCGATCCCCGAACCGTACAACCCCTAGCAAGTCGCTATACCGACTGCACCATCGCAGCCCACGGTGTGCTATAAAGGAAATTTGAATATAGTCACTTCTTGGGTTTGAAAATGCTTGTCAGCCGTTCGTTGCCTTCATTTCTGTGGCGCAATGCTGATACTAAGCCGTGTAATGAAACACAAAGCGTACTGCCCAGTACGTGCGCAATTTATCATTGATTTTAGGAACGCTCTCGTCTCTGCGGAGTGGCTATCAAAATCGGCCCGTCTGTCAATCTGTATGCATATAGCAACTCGAAAATCGCAGCGACTGATTTTCTTGAAATTTAGTTTTCAGCGGAGGGTTTTACGAGAAAAATGATCGAGATATTTAAATTTTTAAGTTCTGCGGTTTGTGGATGGTTCATAAAAATGGCCGCTGTGCTTTGCTACGAGCGTTCCAGTGGCCAAGGCCTACCCATCCCCGCTGGCGACAAAAAAAAAGGTCCTGATGGCTTTTAGACTGCTTTGAAAAGTGGTCTGTTTTATTCTTTTAATGTAATGCTGTATTATAATACGACGTTGAAGCACCAAATGAAACACATATGTCTATGCACCAAGGCCTTGTTTTAGGCCCCAGTTGTGTGTTCCTGAAAAAGATGGCATGAATTAAAAAAGCGTAAATGAAAAATGATATTCCCATAAGAAATAATGGAATTGGAAGGATTAGCGTAATAGATCGCCTCCAGCCAAAAGGCATTAAACCGAAAATGAGAGAGCGTAAATTAAGAAGTGGTGTAAATTGGCAAGGGGCGTTAAAGCAAGAAGGCGTAAAACAAATGTAGCTTAAAACAAGGGCTGCATGTGCATGTCATTTTCTTTTAATGTGCATAATAACAGAGGAATGTGCAGCTTAATGTCTTGGAAATCGTCTGTGGCATTAGCTTTAAGGTTAACATCAATACCAAAAGATCCACTCGATTCTTGTGTCTGGAATGGCTAGTACGGCAGGAATTGCCCTGACAGATTCTCCAGCTTTTGCGTAATGTTTGAGTACCAGCAAGCGGCTCATTCTAGTTACTTTCGACATGGCATTTCGTGAAAGTAGGAAGTACTGCCAAATTTCTGGATTTCGCTCGTCCTTGCCGTAATAACATTTTCACTTGAAAGTCGCGCAGTTTAATCATCATTTGAAATATGTTATTTCAGTCACCGTAAAGGTTTAAGCTTGTCATTAAACTTTGAAAATGTACCTGTAAGATATGTAAGCCGGCGAAGCTAGGCGTTATACCATTAAAAATTATATGAACGTCATATCTCAGTCCAGACATGTTTTCTAGTGAAATGTCACGAGAGAGGCATCGAAGTAGAATGGTCTCATGTTCAGAATCCATTTCTGCACAGTCAGGTGTTCAGTGGTCAGTTTTTGATAAAATTAATTACTTTTCTTCGGTGAGAGTTTCACGTAGACATAATGTCGGGTTCAGTCCTTTGAAGCCAGGGCTTGCCTGTGGGTCGTGCAGTGGTTAAAAAGAACAGCTGTTTTCTTTTCTCGTGCGTGAAACTAAGCTTGAAATCCTGCCTGTCATTGCTGCTGCGACGTCTGTGCGCATAGCTTCGCACCACTGCCACGTGATTTTTTGCTCGTTAGAAAAATATTTATTATTTCCGAAATTTCTGTTCCAGTTGCATGTTCACTTAGGGACGTACTGTACAGAGTATAAATATGTTTCAAAATGTCTGCTTCGTCTGGGACTCGCACTGACGCCACAAATTATGCTTCATTTGAAAGTCTGTATTTTTATTCAGTTGAAGAGCGAATTGGTCAGTCACATCTACTGACATTTCTACAGTTCCCCTTTACGCAGTATTCTCGGAACAAGGGATTGCTTTAACTTCTGAAGCAATTTTGTCTTAAAATATTTCAGATGCAATTTCTGTTGCAGAGGGTATCAGAAACTCCTCACCAACGGTGTGCAGTGTTGCACACCTTCTGCACGCAGAGGAGTACCATAAGATGCATGAAAGGCATTTCGATGAAACGTTCGTATAGCCTGCTGTATTAATAAATCTTGTCTTTTGGTTTTAACAAAATCCTCTTACTTCCCATTCATTGATTTATGGTATTAATTGAAGTGTCTCTGGAATAAAGAAGGCTTCATTTAATGGCTGGAAGGCGTCACACTACTGGGATAATCTTCGGATTTCCCATCCCGCTGTGTGCGTGCATAACTATTTCCAGTCTGTACCGGTGTACACTTTTTCCTGGAAATTGTATTTTTCCTGAGGATGGACGCCCTGTGCGCCCGAAACATGTGGCAGGATTAGTAATAAAGAGCTGGGAAACAAGTTGTGTTGAGCTTGTCGGTACAGACTGTAAATAGTTACCACGCAGGAAGGTTACAATCGTTCCAGTGTACGAGGAAATGATCATTCTGTGTGCTTTATCAGGCATCTTTTGATTTATTTTACTGTTTTTTTTTCTTTTTCTCTGCAGGTGGTTGGTCTTGTTTTGCAAAGCTGGTTACACTAGTTATTGACATTGCAGTGCCAAGAGGAATAAACATGGCACTCATTGCTGCTCAGTTCCTCTGCTCTGACATGCTGTTGACGTGTTTAGACGCGTTACAATGTATTTCGTCATCTTTCGCTGTTACGCGACACAGAACAGTATGTATTTATACTCGAGCAGTAAAATAGTATTTTGATGTAACTGTATAAATGTTTCACTGTTTATTTCAAAACATCTAAACCATTCTAATAA
>BLKM01001963.1:0-98659 GCA_013340265.1 Coptotermes formosanus
GAAGTTACACGCAGAGAGCTTTAATCTCAAGAAGCTAAGTGAACTAGAGGTTAGGAAACAGTATCAACTTAAGATCTCAAAGAGGTTTGCAACTTTGGAAAACTTAAATGTTAGCAAGGATATAAATAGGTTTAGTGAAAACATTAAAGGGAATATCAAAATCTCAGCTCAAGAGAGTCTACGTCTGACAACGGTTGCAGTGTGTTCGAGCGATTTAAGAAAACGAGCATGAAAAATCCTGAGGTTTTCATAAGAGTGCAATGTGTGCGTTTGGATATGCAAAATGTATCTGCTCATGTTCATGTGCAATAAAACTAAAGACAAGCCTAAAAGTGATATTAATTTAAATGTTATTTTGAAACGTAACGTAACCGAATCTCGGATATAAAGGACGTCGGTTATAACGAATAATTTAACGACACCCATGAAGACCCTTTATAACGGAGAAATACTGCATTCTGCTAAATGTCTTTAACACTTTGGGGACCTAATTTATACTTGCGAATTCTAACACTGCGGTCTAAATTAATTTTCCAGGAAAGTTCTATTTCCAAATTCCGAAAGCAGCCATTAGATAACAAGAAATTAGGGGAAGCAACATAAAACAATGTAAAGTACGGTGTCCAGTTAACCTCGACATTGAACCCAGCACAGCGGAAAGCGTTTTCGTTGCAGTGTGTTAGTTACAGCTGTGTTCTGAAAATTATCCTGTTAAGGGACGAAAGATTGCGTCAGGACCGAGATTAGAGTTACTGATAAAAGTCTGCAGCGAAGTTACGGATAACTGACGATCACAATTGCAGGAATTAACTGCACGCCAGGGAAGTCATCCAGGAGATTATTTTTTAAAAAATAAGAGCGTACGTGAATACAAAATGGAATTTTTCTGCTGACACTGCGTAATTATTTATTATATTGAAACAAATTCTTCAAAACCGTCATCTGAGAATCTTAATGTTTTATTGCCTAATCCTATTTAACGAAAAGTTCTGGAAATTTCATTTCCCATCTTATTTGTAAAATTCTGAACACCAGTATACAAACAGCACAGTATCACTGGTACCTTCACGTTTGTGTGAAACTTAGACTGCAGGAGGGAATTGTATTGAAGGAAATATTTGGGCACTCTTATCGAATTAATTGAAGGGACTTCACATATGAACTTTAAGCAACCATTATAAATAGAAAGGCACGCGGTGGCGCAGTTGGTGCAGGCACTGTGTTACAAGCCGGCAGAGAGCAGTTCTATTTGCGATTATGTAATATGAATTCTTTGTTGAACTAATCCTTCCTTCCGGGCGTATTATGTCTCTGGGGTAAACTCAGCCACTAACGTAAATGAGCAAAAGGTGCCGGTGCATAGGTCTAACAATCTAAACACGTGCGTTTGCAGATTGCCTAGAAATCATGAAGCTTCAACTGCTGGAACTCTCAGATCTCCTGCAGGGATTGATTTATCTTTTATTACAAACAGGAATGAATGAATGAATGAATGAATGAATGAATGAATGAATGAATGAATGAATGAATGAATGAATGAATGAATGAATAAGTCGGATGGTAATTACAATCCTGTGTAACAATATTTGTGCCTGATATTTTGGGCATTGTGCCACATCCCAGCGTTTTAAAACCGCAGCACTTATAAAACTGAGTGCATTCCTTCGTAACCTGACAGGATAAAGCAACGAAGACAATTCCACTAGAAATCGTAATATCGAACCCAAACTGAAACTCTCTGCTAGGATTTTAGACAGGTTCTGACTGAAAACTGCATTAGAAGCACATTCAAATACGTTATGTTTTTAAAAACTACCTGGAAATTTTCAATATACAAGATTTCGTTAAAAAATAGGTCAAACTTTGCTTTGGAGATTCCTATAGGAAACCGATACGGAAACATAGGCTTCATAGTGAATGGATTGAAATGAATCTGGAAAAACGCTATAATGAAGGTATGTCCTGGACTTGATACGATAAAAAAAAGAGACGGGATACATTGGCAAAAACTGTCACGAAAACACGAACTGTATGATCAGATACATAAAAATGAACTGGAAAGTAAAATATATCCCGTCACATGATATTAATCACTTCGATATTTAGTGAAGTTCTGTGTCACTCACGTGCTAAGTAGAGGTTAGAGTGGATCGACAGGGGCCAAAGTAATTAGTCCTCCAATACAATGCCTTATGTGGCCTTCTCAGTCAATTATAATTAAAATCGGTTAGTTAAAGCGGTCGGACGTGAGGCTGACCACATATTTGCATCTATGTCGAGGTTAAGAATGCGTAGCTCTATACATCCTCTCCTTCTATATATGTTCACGGTATATGCAAGGACGACAGTCTTTTCCTACTGTGTTTGGAAGTAATCCTTGTGGATGAAAGACAGAAACCAACAAAGTCAATTAAAACACTAAATACAAAAGAAAAAATTAAATCCAGGATCAAAACCTTATCCGTGATATAAAAATTAGCTGAAAGTTTCACTGTGTCGCCTCATGCACCTGCTGGTGCCTCACACACAAAGACGAGTTTTGCGTGATTTCATACTACCACCCCAGTGTAAGTGAGATCTGCTCTCATTTGTGATATTACGCAGTGTATCGGGTAGTTTCCTAAAACCTATCGGTCCCATCTTCAAGGGTCAAAAAAGCTCCTTATTCCTTGAAGATGGGATCAATAGGATGTCCCCGGACGTAGGTACAGAACTACAATTCAACGCTCCGTGATATTCCAGAAAGCGGAAATCACAGAGACAAGTTACCGTTAGCTCAAAATCAGAGTTTACTTTCTGATGGTTTATCTATTTTTATGTTCAGTTTTCGGTTATGCAGAACGAAGCATACTTCTGACTTCACGACAGAGGCAGGACTTTCCTCCCAAACGTTGGTAGGTCTGTATCACAACACGCAACGTCATAAACTATAAGAACTTTAAACCTGATCTTCAAAGATATGAAAAGTGTTTCAGTTATGATGGGGACCATGTGTGGAACCGGTCTAACAGCAGTAGAATTAAACTTGGACTGGTATTACTACAGCTCGAAGTAAAAGCCATAAATTATGTGTGCTGTAAATTCATTTTCAGACCTGCGCTTCTACGTGCACTGAAGGAAATTCCGGCTGTTTATATACCCTGTAAAAATAACTTACGCAGTTAAGCATTTTTATTAATCTGTATACCTATATCCGTCTCCATGGAACGGAGCTCTCATTAGAATACTGACGGCATGTCAGGTACTCAAAAAGTCTCACATAGTTCATGGAACTCGAACATTGAACGTTATGCTCAATAGTGCGTGTCACTTCTCGCCGTCGGTAGACAGATGGATCTAAGCGCACACCAGCTGAGCAACTGGCGTGTCCCATCACACGCCTACTCTACACACCTGGCCCGATAGACGGGATATCCTACAGCATACACACCTGGAATTACATGCGTTACGGACACCAAGCCGAAAAACAGAAACATAACAACAAACCAGCACGAGAATTTTACAGAGGTTTCTGATATTTTTAAATGTTTTACGGTTTTATAATTCCCAATTAATACACATATTATGCAATTACTAATAATACTCCCTGATGACGTCATTGTTATTTGCCGAAACACGTTGGGGAACAAAAAAACAAAGATTTAAAACAAACAATAGCAGTGGGCATAAGTTGGTTTTCTTTCATTGTATTGATCATATGCACGGAGATAAATAACAAAGTTTCCCAAGAGGTATCTCACATTTTCCCATAGATTTCTCCCTAGTACCTCACAAAGCGGCCTTATTCTAAAAGATTCTACGACCTCCTATACTCTATCCTACTTAGGTTCACATATTCGTTACAGGGAGCTATTCTGGAACATCCTCAGACTGTGTTCTGCCGTCAGTGGGAAAGAAAAATTCCTGCATTCATATAAAACTAAAATATTTACGTAAGTTATGGTCTTCACAAAATAATAGCATTATCCAAGTTTAGACTATTCTTAATTTGTCTGTGATTGTATTTGTCTTACGTCAGCAGATATAGGAAAAAATTTTCAAAATTTTTTACCTGCTGTTCAATTTGCACAATTTTAACTTTGAGAGACGTTGGCATTTGTAGGTATAACTGCGTTAGCAAATAAGCCATATATGAGTAGCGGATTTGGGACTACACAAAGATTAAAATTTCTTAAAACGTTGTTGAAAACAGAAGTCCTGTTTCGGGGCTGTTCATTGGTCTCTCACAGCAAACATACGCATAAGCGCACACGAGGTTAATTTCAGTCATGCGTAAAATACACGATAAAAATACGTTGTGTTTTTGACATGTCTGTATTATATTGTTAATTGACAATCCGACTGTTAAAATGGCTTAAAGTGCGTTTATTATATTCTTTATGCGCCGACAAAGGCCAGTTGTTACGTGACCTCTGAGGGAGCTAACAAACAGAATAGTGAAGCCCTAAAGCAAACCACTCTCCATGTAATCACTGGCCTTTACCGTGCTCAAAGACACGGACAACTGTAAAGTGCGTAGCCAGAAGGAATGTTCCCTACGCTGAACAAGGGTTACAACAAAGGGAACAGACCCACGCAGACCTGCTGAGTAATTTCGAAATCGATAAGCACGCACTTAAATTTACTTGATTTTAAATGACAGCTTGGCAGGCTAAAATTGGAGGCAGAAGCTGTAATACCGACCGAAGAGTATGTATATGGCACTGCTATATAACGAGTGATTTTTCTATCCACTCACTGCCACCTGAGGTACGTTAGTGTTATTATAGGAATTACTTGCTACTGGGAACACAATCCTTTGGTTTCTGTATAAAACGACGGGGTTGCGGGGTCGAGTTCCGCTGAGGGCATGGATGTTTGTCCTTTGTGTTTGTTGCGTGTTGTGTAGGTAGCGGCCCCTGCGACGGGCTGATTACTCGTTCAGAGGAGTCCTACCTGCTGTGTGTGTGCATGTGAGTGTGTTTCTGTGTCTGTGTGCCTAATTGCATGAGATCTAGAAATCTTAAAACGAGGCGGTCTAGGCCAGAGTTGGGCTGTTGCGCCACAGAAAAATAAGACATGGAATGTACGTATAAACACAACATTAAGGCGCGTTCTCTTAACCATTTTTTCTGAGGAACAAAATAAATATTAACTATTATATGTGTCTGTATTCCTGCCTTAGCTATCCGGTATACAAACTGCAAATTTCTGCGCCGAATTATATCGTAATCTGTGACTTATCTGGCTGTACCGTACAGTTCAATATTAGCTCATGGATGACACGATATTCGGAAAACCGTTACTGAAAGTAAAATTTGTTTTCTTCACCTCTACAATTTTTAAAAACATATTTCTTTCTAAGAATAATTCAGACAGCTATTATAATAAATGTATATTGGTCTTCATGCAAAGTAGCCGTTATTCTCGTGAGATTTTAATGAAACCTGAATTTTCTCGACAAATTTAAAAAAATGTTCCTATATGAAATTTCATGAAAATTCCTCTAGTTGGAGCCGAGTTATTCAATGCGGAGGAAGGGACAGTCTGTCGGACGGACAGACGGAAGGACGGACGGACAGATAAATATGACAAAGCCAAGAGTCGCTCTTCGGAGTTTTGGGAATGCGCCTAAAGTGTCCTGTAAGAAGACAAAGTAAAGCAGTATGGAAATATTGCGATATGGGAAATAAATACGACATACCATCTGCATTTCAGGTACATTCGAATTTTCTTATTAATCCTGTAAAGACGAGAGTTAACCTGAATTTTATTTAAAGAGTTAGCTCCTACCGCTCAGTAAACACGTTCCCTCTCGTTTACAAAAGTCATCTGATATATGTAAAAGTAAAGTTGTTCCTTTCCGCACCATGGAGACATATAGAGGGCGCAGAAATGATCAGCTTGAAGGCGCCTTTCGCGACTACCAGAAGGCGCCTACAAAGTACAGAATTATCCAGCAACAGGATATTGAAAATGTGTCGCTGTAAAGGAATGTGGGATAAAAGGCATGAAAAAACGTATTCAGTGATTGAACATAACTGACCAGCCTCTAGAGTTTCTGCTGCACACGTTTTCTGGTTAAGAAGGGAGACGTGTGTTCTCACAGGCGGAAGGAACTGTCAGACAGAGGTCTGTCTCCCTAAGCCAGGAGAATATGTGCAATAAAATTGTATTTAATGCTCAGTTTGTACTGTGAAGTAATCGCACTCCATCTCGGTTATAAAAAGCACTCAGTTAATGCCAGAGAGGGAAATAGTAGCTGTTAATTATCGGACCTGTGCAAACTTAAATACTGTATGTAAGCAGAACGTTGAGTTTATGTACTTTAAAACTGATGGAACATAAAGTTTACACTGGGCTTTAAAGGATTACCATAAAATAATATTTATAGCTTTGAAGAAAGGCGAGTGGACGCTGCTAACATTTTGGTTTAGTGCATGTATTTAAATCTGCATAATCCCAATCACAGTCTAGAATACAGTGCCATAGCGTAGTGCTTTTTTCTCTTAAGAATACAGTCAATACGAATTACTGTAGTTATTCGTCTCGAAAAATTCATGGGTCCGCGACGAATTTGGAAGTCCACTTGCCGCTGCTGGAAAAATAACTGTCTACCCAATAAGTAGGTGTTGTCCACCACAGTGGAGGTTATCAATGACCTGTATTGGACGATGTAACGTCACTTATTACACGCTACGTGAAGACAATCTACATAACGAGGAACTTAATTACCTGTAAGTTACTCATCAGAAGAATGAGATGGGCAGGGCATGTTGCACGTATGGGGGAAAAGAAAGGTACATATAGGATTTGGTGCGGAGACCTGAGGGAAGGCAACCACTTAGGAGACCCAGGCATAGACGGGAGAATAATATTACAATGTACCTTCAAGAAGTGCGATGGAGTGGCCTGGACTGGATTGAGCTGACTCAGGATAGGGAGAGGTGGCGGGTCTTGTAAATGCGGTAATGAACCTCTGGGTTCTACAAAAGGCGGGGAATTTCTTGACTGCCTGAGAAATTGTTAGCTTCTCAAGAAGGCCTGTGCTGCATGGAGTTAGTTAGTCAGTTACGTGAAAGACAATGAGTGTGGATTGCAGAATGACAGTGCGGTGGAAATCGTGTAATTAGGCCTAGCAAAATTAGGCTCTGGTTGTTAATATGTTAGCATTGAACAGTTATGAAAGCCAGGCGCAACACGAAAGTGTACACTGCCTTTTGTATTGGCTACAGATTTAGATTTCCAAAATTATAATTTTTCAGGCGGATTTGCTGTATTGGGATAGAAGTTACAACATGATGCAGTATATAAAGGAGGGTCTGTTGAAAGTTTACGATATTCATACATTTTACGAAAAATGTGCATTAGGCATTAAATGTGACTCATTTCGCTACACGCATTACTGAGTGATAAACAGCAAATCCAGGATTGTCATGGCAAAGCAGCATGCAAAAAGAAGAAAGCCTTTCACCAGGCACCTCGTCTTAAATTTCAGGAAGAAACTAGTGAAATACTGTATTTTGGGCATAGCTTTAGACAGTGCTGAAAATTGGATATTTCGGAGAGTACATCAGAATACCTGGAAAGTTCTGAAGTGTGGTGCTGGAGAAGGATGGAGATCAGTTGGATCGATCGTGTGAGAAATGTAGAAGTACGAGTATTACAAAGGGCCCAGAAGGAGAGGTATATCCTACACACGATAGGCAGAAGGAAGGATAACTGGACTGGTCACAGCATGGGTTGGAAATGCCTGAGGGGAAGGCGACGAAGAAGACCTAATCAGCTCTTGATCTCAAGAAAACGAGAGGATTCTGGCAATTGGAAGAGGAAGCACTCTGTGGAGAACTGGCTTTAGAGGGGTCTATGTACCTGTCTTAAGGCAGGCTTCACAATGAATACCGGTGAGTCACTCTGCACATACATGAAGAAATTACGTATTCATATATATTGCCAGTAATTTTGCCTGATTTTAAAGAAATTTAAATACTTCTGATAAATTTTACGGAAACGCCCACATATCACTGTTCATGAAATTTTGTTTACAGAATTACTCAAGTTGTCTCCTACGTACTGACAAATCTGGCCAAGCTAATACGTACGTATTAAAAACTCTTTTACAGAACGTCTCAAACGTTAGTCGAGTTGGCTACAAGTTTTCTTACGGAATTGCTTGACTGTTCGCGGTTGGGGGATGCAGTGTTTTTACTCTCCCCGATACCGGCCATGTGTCTAATGTATTGTCTTCGCGAGGAGTGAGTTCCAATTCAATTACTTGGGTCGCTACTAGATATTAAAAGATTCGTCTGTTTGAATTTCATGTGGCAAACAGCCAATTCTATTAGCCTTTTGACATTTCCGCTTTCCTTCAAGAAACCAAAACGTGAAATGGACTGACAGTTGAAAGCTGGGCCTCTGTACATAAAACTACTGCGTATTTTCAGTTTACAAATTCTGGCATTACTGGCTATCTTGTTATGGTAGCAAAGAATTGTTTATTTTTTATTTAGACCTCTGTTTTATTACGTTGGCAGTGTCTCACCTCATAAATCCTTGAATAACTGACTGGTTACTGGATCACCAGTTGGAAACGATAGAAAATGAAGGAAGCGTGGCTTAATTTAAGGTTATGTCCCAGGTGCAAATGCAGTAACATAAAATACGTCATGAATAAAAAAGAGCCAATTAAAATCGTGGAAGGCTTGCTACAACTCAGTTCGCAACATTCTGTGTTCCCGTCTGCTGTTAAAAATGCAAACTATTTCTATACATAAACCGGATGTCAGTTTTCGTCCACGGTCAGACGAAGGCTATAAAATCATATCCGTTCCCGCCCACGAGAAAAGCAGGTAGCTCTCAAGCCGCGCTAAGTGTATCCCCGTTTTGGCCCGCGGCTACTGTTCGTGTTTACATTCCCATCGACAGTGCCGGTCCCAGTGGCCGCAAGGTATCAGGCGTGGATTGGCGGCCGCTCACTTGATGGAACTGTGGGTCCGAATCCAGCCGGCGGCATGGATGCCTGTCTCTTGTAAGTGTTGTGTGTTGACAGGTACAGGTTTCTGCGTAGGGCTGATCACTCGTTAAGAGGAGTCCTACCGAGTGTGGTGGGTCTGAGTGTGATCGTGAAGCCTCGATAATGGAGAGGCCCTGGCCCGCTTGGAGCTGTCGCGTAATGACAAGAATTTCCCCGTCACTAACAACGATACCACGCTGTCCAGGTATGCCGCTTCAAATCCTACTTGGTGAGCTTGAACGACGTAACTTTTGTTTCACCCCCTACCCCCCAATATTTAAGCCAGTTACTTTCCACCAAAACAATTCATTTTTCGTAAGCAAAATAAGTTCTATTACCAAGTTTCTAACTGATCCGTGCTCTTACTTTCTCCGCTCACAATTTGTAGCTCTCATTGTTCGTATTCTGAGGGCGATACTCAGACAGGTACGAGGATAAACTGCCCCTTCACTTGTTCATGTACAGTGTCGGCAGAGTCCTGAAGTCACCAATTCACGGCAAGTCTGGGCGCCAAGAGATCACTGCAATCTCGTAATACGCAGTTAACTAGCCGGAGATTTTGTCAGGATGATGGGATGCAGCAGTTTGGACTATCTAGTCAGTATAAGCAAAACAAATCTGAAGAAGGCAAATGGCTAAACCATATCTCTCTCTGGTATTTTTTCTCTCAATCCAGACGAAATAAGCGGCTGCTATGTTGAAGACTTCATCGCAACGATACCAAACGGAGGAAAATATCAACAGTTCGCAGACTGTCTGACAGAAATCTACATGGACTCTGCGGCTCTGTTCCCACCCACGCCTTGGGCGTCTCGCAGCAGCAGTGTGCAGCTAACAACGAACGTTTGTGTGTTTTCACTGACATTTAAATCAATACTTCTACCTTTCTCCCCCCGACATCGGTTTATTTATAATGAAGCTAAAGAATGTCAATATATTATTTACGTAAAATTACGCAGTGTTAATGTGCTTGCTACACTGCCCAACAAAATAAGTCACGTTGCTAATGGTCTGGTAAAAGATATGATTAAAAATAAGAAGCAGTAGGAATTTCTAGGTCAGAATTTTTATCTTAAGCGGGTTACAGGTAGAGAAAAAATGATGTGATATAAGCCTAAGTTTGGGCACAGTGTGCTGATCGTTTGGGGTTACGACCGGTAGCAGCTCGCACTCTTTCAATGTTCTCCGGTGTCCGAACAGTCCTGACGCTGTCTCAAGGTTTTTGTTTGTTGCAGAAGTCGTGGTTCGAATCTTCTGGATTCAGGCTTTTAGCAGAGAGTTACAAGAACTCTATGCAACAGCATAACTGGATGTAAAATGTTCCCGTGTTTCTTTCCTAAAACCCTCCTGAACTTGAGGACTCTTCTGCTGAAACTTACGTAGTGGCTTCCAATTTTTTATATGTCAATCATATTTTGCGTTTGTTAGTTGATACTAGAATTATGATAAAATGCAGGTTGCAGTCCATATAAAATAAGGACATATAGGTTGATACAAATTGTTATATCATTTTAGTACGTAAGGAAGTTGCTGAAGACATTTGTTTGTGGGTGGCAGAAGATTGTTCGGAATTAAGTCAATTTTATCCCAAACAATTTTCTGCCACCCCAAAACAAATGTCTTCCACAGCTGCCCTATGCTCATTTACGATTTATGAACCGCGGACCTGTTGGTCGTCTACGGAAACTGATTTGATCTTTTCCTTCACGAAGGATAAAGAACTGGCCGTGTACGAAAACCGACACACACGTGGACGAGAAAGGGTATTATACCTGCTGGTCGTAGACGAGAAAGAATATGAGTTTCTTCGACCCGAAGGGTAAGGGATCAACCGTGGACGAAACTCACATGCTCACAGTGTTTTAACCAACTAACTAGCTAGGTAACTAACTAGATAACTAACTAACTATCTTCACCGATCACAGTCCTTCTTGAGAAGCTAAGGCCTCCTCAGGAAGTCACGACGTTCCCCGTATTTTATGCAACCCAAAGGTTCACTATCGAATTTATAATAGCCAGCCACCTCCCCTTTGCCGAGCCAGATCAGTCCAGGTCATGCCCCATTCCAGCACCTTGAACAGCCATTTTATTATTATCTTCAAATCTATGCCTGCGTCTTCCAAGCGGTCTCCTTCACTCAGGTCTCTCCACCAAAATCCTATATGCACTTCTCCTTTCCCCTATACGTGGCACGTGCCCCGCCCGTGTCATTCTTCTCGGTTTGATCACGCGACAAAAGTTTTGTGATGAGTACAGATCATTCAGCTATTCGTTATGTAGTCTTACACATTCTCCCGCCCCATCGTCCCCTTTAGGCCCAATTATGGTCCTCAGAAACTTATTCTTGAACACCCTCAACCTATGTCCTTCCCTCAGTGTGAGAGTCCAAGTTTCACACCCATACAAAACAACAGATAAAATTATAGTTCTATATACTCTAATCTTTATATCTTTGTAGTGCAACCTGGAAGACAAAAGATTCTGCACCAAATGATAGCAAGCAATATCTGTCTTCAGTCTGTTCTTAATTTGCACATGAATAGAATTTTGATTTTTTGGGGTTGTTCAAAAACATTTGAACTCTTTCACACTTCCAAAGGATTTATTATACTTCAGGTTGTGATTTTGTCCTGCATTTTGATTTCAAGGCATGACCATGTACTTAGTTTTCTCAGCATGTACTTCTAGACCAGCGCGTTTACTGACGCCTACCGAAGCGTGTCTCTTTTTCTTTGCAGTATGGACGTTTTCGCCACATACATTAACATCATCAGCATAAATTAGAAACTGATATGTTTTATTTAATTTCAATCCCTCTTGGTTTGCTTAAACCCTCCTAATGACATATTCTAAAGCATAGTTGAAAAGAAGCAGCAACAAGCCATCTCCTGGTGTCAGACCTTTCTTAACAGGAAACGTGCCAGACGGATGTTTGCCTAGCGGAACTTTGCTAAGGGTTTCATTTAGACACATTTTTATTAGTCTTACTGGTTTCAAGGGGATACCTAACTCAATGAGAATATTACAAAATACCTCTTCTTAGACTGACTCGTAGGCTTTCTTCAAGTACACAAATAGCTGATACATTGCCTCATTTTATTGACATTTTTCTCAAGTATTTGACACATGCCAAATATAAGATCTGTATTTGAAATGTTACGCCGAACTCCACACTGATGTTCACCAATAATTTCCTCTGCATGTGGAGTTAAATTTGACAGAAGGATATTGGATGGAATTTTGTATGTAGTTGACAAATATATATACATCGATAATTACAACAATCTGTTTTGTCACCTTCTTGTAAATAGGTAAAATGTTCGACTCCTTCCACTGATCAGGCAATTTCTCTTTACTCCAAAAAGAATTAATTACTTTATGGACGTCAGACCGAATTGTCCTACCCTGCTTTCATCAATTCTGCTGGAATTTGTTGAATTGGGTCAGTATTTTGTCTTAAAAAATCCAAATTTTTAAACATTAGGCCTAATTCAAGACCAGTTACACGCTGTCAAACACAACATATATTTATACAGGCACAAAACACCTACAAGTCCCTGCTAATCAGGTAAACGTCACCGCACTCTGTACATAAGTTGATAAAAAATAGAATTTTTGCACCTTAAATGGAGACCAATACGGTTGAGACGCATTAGAGCAGAAGTTTGCTCCTATAGAGAAGATAAAGAAGAGAAAGTAGCCAATCAGATGAAAACATCTTATTGCTGGGTGTCCCGAAGCTAATAAGCATTTCGTCCAGCCACTCGAGGTATACGTGACAAAGAGAAATTGAGTCACACGCAGCCAAAGGCTGCTGGCGTGAAATAAGTTTGTCCAACGGAACTTACACTCTCTTATTTAATATTAAGTCTAATTTGTAAACACAAACTTGGCAACACGTCTTTTTATTTACACAACCAACATTTACGTATAATGAACTAGGCTATAAATAACAGCACCATTTATTTATTTCTACATGTTTCGGTGGCCATCCTCCATCATCAGAGGCTATACTTTCTTTCCCATGATGCAACAACCGCTAGTGTGCCAGGTCCTCCACATTATCGAGGCTTCACGATCACACCCACACAGCACACGTTCAGTAGGACTCCTCTGGGCCCCTTATCAGCGCGAAACCGTGGCGTCTAAACGAGAACACACAGCACTCACAAGCGACAGACACCTATACTGCCGGTAGAATTCGAACCCACAATCCTAGCAAACGAGCAGCGGCACACCCACGCCTTAGACCGCGCGGCCACTGGGATGGGCTGAAACTGCATACGCACCAACATTTTTAAAACGTAATAAAGTATGATTAATTTACAGTTTTATGCATTGAACTAACTGCATGGAGCAGAGGCCTTCTTGAAAAGTTAACAGCTTCTTATCTAGTCAAGAAATTCCTCGCATTTTATGTAAACCGAAGGATCATTAGCACATTCACAAGAGCCCGCCACCTATCCGTATCCTGAGCCACATCAATCCAGTCCATGCCCCAATCCCACTTCTTCAAGATCCATTTTAATATTATCCTCCCATCTATGCCTGAGTCTCCCAAGTGGTTGCCTTCCCTCAGGTCTCCCCACCAAAATCCTGTATGCACCTCTCTTCTCCCCCATACATGCTACATGCCCCGCCCATCTCATTCTTTTCGATTTCATTACCCGAATAATATTTGGTGATGAGTAGAGGTCATTAAGTTCCTCGTTACTTAGTTTTCTCCACTCCCCTGTTTCCTCGTGCCTCTTAGGCCCAAATATCCTCCTCAGCACCCTATTCTCGAACACCCTCATTCTTTGTTCCTCCCGCATTATGAGAGAGCAAGTTTCACACCCATACAAAACAACAGGTAAAATTATACTTCTGCATACCCTAATCTTTATGTTTTTGGATAGCATCCTTGAAGACAAAAGATTCTGCACCGAATAATAGCAAGCATTTCCCTACTTAAATTTGCATTGTATACATTGTCTCACAGTAATTTCGCAGATAGATTCGTGGGATGCAAGAAACATTAAAACAGTGTATGTGAATTATATTCCATTATGTTTTAATATATTGGTGTATAAGGTCTCTGGTGATGGCGGGAGGCCGCCAAAACAAGTAGGAAGAAATAAATTGTATGTTGTTTATATTGCACGTGTGTATTTTGGTTTTATATATATAAAATTCAGTATCATTATACAAAATGAAAAAAGCTAAAATCTGAGCTTTTCTGGAATATTACACGGCACTGAGCGACAGTTCTTTAACGAGGTTTCGGAGCAACCTATCGGTCACAATTTCAAGGATCAAGAACACTGGATTTCGGCCTGAGTGCCACGCGCAAAACAAAATGTTAAGAAATAGAATTCTTGCAGACACGATGATATAAAATCTTTCATTCGATTTACCCTCCAGTCGAAGTCAGCCACTGAAATCCGGAGATGACTATTTCACTGGAATTTCGAAAAATGAAATCAACTTAGAAAGCCTCAGATGAACTTTAAAACCAAGAAAATTAGATCTTGTGATTTAAATTCAATCATGGAAATTTTACTTTATTTAAGTTAAATTAAAGGCATTTTAAGACAGTGTCATTTTAGAGCTATATTTGTGACATAATTTTTATAAAATTGTTTTTGAAATGAAAAGTAAATTATATATATAGCGCCAGGTTCAGCTACCCCACTCAATGAAAAATGTTGGGTGGGATTTCAGGCGTGCTTAGGGATATTTTTACTAAATTGCTCAGGGCTAGAATTTGGAACACATTCAGGTAGACATTGCGTAGCCGACTACGCAGTTCTTTTCAGGATCTTATTCCCAGCGACTAAAGGCCTTCTTGTAAATAAGACATACGAATTCGAGCTAAAGCACACCTTTCGTGAACTTCCATTGCAGTCATTCCAAAATACATACAGAACTGTAACTCTGCCCGTTGATTTCTGTGGGTGTGAAACTTGTTCTCTCGCAATGAGGGACGAACATGGGCTGAGTTTGTTCGAGTATAGGGTGCTGAAGAAGATATTTGGGCCTCTGAGGGACGAGATATCATGACAGTGGGAAAGAATACATAACGAGAAGCTTTATGGTCTGCAGGCTGTGCTCCTTACAAAATTATTCGACTGATCAAGTCGAGAAGAATGAGACGGGTGGGGCTTGTGGCACGTATGGGGAACACGAAATGTGCATACAGGACTTTTGTGAGAGACCTGATGGACTGAGACCACTTGCAAGGCATAGGCGGAGATGGGAGGATAATATTAAAGTGAATTTTAAGAATTGACACATATTGGATTAATCTGGTTCAACGTAGGGATATATGGCGGATCGTTCTAATGAACCTTCGAGTTCCATAAAATTTGGGGAATTACTTACTGGCTGAGAAGCTGTTAATTTGTCAAGAAGAAACCTGTTGCACGGAATTATTGCTTTGTTAGTCGCTGTAGCTGAAATACTCAAGGGATTGAAGTGAGAGTTGGACTGGAATAAACCCTTGCTTTTTCCCTGCATTTAGTCCATTTCAAGTTCGTTTTTCTCTCTCTGTCTCTCTGCGGCAACAGCCGGACAAAACTCTTAGTAAGTCGAATGGAATTTCTACGATTTGGTGATAGAGAATAATATATGACATCACTCTGAATGTCCTGCAGCCGAATACACTTCACTTACAGCGAGCTCAATAACACCAGTAAATTATGTCGACCTTCAGGTATCGCCCGCTTTTCGGAAAAGCTCCACGATTTATGGACAACTACGTGGATGTATGGAAACACTTTCAGGTCAACATCAGTGTTACACGCCACATGATACACAAACTAAAGACAAACACGCACACATCCATACACCATCAGCATTTTTATATAGTATACTGTAACTGAAATTGGAATATAATTTTTATTATTTGGACTAATTCGTACACTAAGAAAACACAATACGTCAGGTTTCACATAAATCCCGACGTGTTTCGGTGTAGACTACACCATCCTGGGGGGACCTATATTAGAGCACTTGAAACCGCTGAAGCAGACAAGTGGTTAGAAGTGTTGTAATGTAGTTTCAACTGACGATGGTGTAGTCTACAACGAAACATTTCGGGAAATATGCGAAACCTGACATATTTTATTTTCTTAGTGTACGAGTTGGTCCAAATAGTAAAAAGTAAATTCATACGCACAAGGGATGAACAAAATTGAGATTTGAAACTGGGATGTTTCAGCACATAGAGGTAAATAAAAGTGCTCAATATTTGAATAAATCTCATGAAAATCTACCCAGTCGAAGTTTAACGTGCGGATTCAGCGACAGCGTGTCAGACAGAGGTAACAACTAATACACCCATATTTGTAATTTGTCGTTGTTAACATATTTCTTCATTTATGGGCTTAATTTGTCCAGAAAGACAATATTTCTGTTGAAATGTCGAAGAGACGTAACATTACAGAAGACCTCCATCTTCATTACTAATAAGGAAACAAGGCTAAAATTTGGACTATATGTTAACCTTAATGCTATCGGATTATTTCTAAATCGTTCAGTGACTTTCAACTAGTAGTGCGTCTGTTTCATAAATCCGAACATGTTTGCGTCATATGACATGGCACTGTGTGGGCGCACATGCAGAGAGGTACACCGTGTCAGTCTGTCAGTCCGTGTGTGGAGTGTCGTTAGTGTAGACTAGCGTAATTTGAAGTTAAACCTCTGGTATTCCGGCCCGTGTAATGAAACATTTTAATCTGAAGACGGCAGCAAAATGTAGTTACACGAATCGATGCCAGGTGGCATCACATTCCACTGTAATGAAATTCAAGCTTCACCAAGATGCTACGCCGGGTACGTTAGGACACGGCACGCCACTAACAGCATGACATATGCTTAATGTTAATAAGATTCCCCCTGCCTTGTCATTTGAAGGAGTCAGCTTAATAGGCATTGTTCCGTGGTTTCTCATATGTACTTGAAGGCGCTTTTAAACGGCGTGGCTTCGAGTGGATAAATATTGTGAATGCAATAGTAAGGGCCGCTCAGTCGGTAGGTCTATAGAGACTTGGCTGGTGCCTTGATGGTCGCGATTCGATTCCCGATACCCAGAAATTTTTGTCAGCGTACACACGGGCCACCTTTACACCCCAGGAAATATTGTTAAACATTTTTGTTAGTGGCTGAGTCGACACCAGCGGAAGGATTATGACAATGATAAATTTCAATGACACCACCGGGAATTGAACCCGAGACATTCCGGCTTGAAGCCCAGTGTCCCAATCAACGGCGCCACTGACTTCTCAATTTTGTGTTCCAGTTTGTTAACCAAATATAAAGATCGATATATACAGAACTGTAATTTCGCGTGTTACTTTGTATGGGTCTGAGGCTTGGCCTCTTACGTTCAGGGAGGAACATAGACTGAAGGTGTTCGACAGTAGGGTGTTGCGGAAGATATTTGGACCTTAGAAGGGCGAGGTAACAGGAGAGTTGACAAGACTACGTAACGAGGAGCTTCATCACCTGTACTTCTCACCGAATATTATTCGGTTGATCAAATCAAGAATGAGCTCGGCGGGGTATGAGGCGCGTATGTGGAACACGAGAGGTATATAGACGGTTTTGGTTGGGAGACGTGACTGATACAATTTTTAAGACACAAAAGGAGACAAGAGAATAATATTAAAATTAAACTTCAAGAAATGGCATAGAGTAAATTGCTCTGGCCCAGGATAGGGGCAGGTGACGGGCGCTTGTGAATGCTGTAATAAACCTTCGGGTTTCGTGAAATGCGAGGAATTTGTTGACTAGCGGAGGACCTGTTAGCTTCTCAGGAAGAATTCTGCTGCATGGAGTTAGTTTGTTGGCTACAAAGTCACGTACACTGAGGGTACCTATTCTGAATGACGACTCTCTTTCCATCTCTTATACGTGGGTTTCCTTTTAATATTCAAGTCTCTGTCCTTCCACAGATGTGTAACTGAGTGCTACGTTCATCTGCGATGAGTAGCTAGGTGTATGGTGTAGCGACCCGGACCCGGAGAGCCTGGGTTCTCTCCCCGAATTCGGTAACTAGGTGGGAGAGATGGCTTTGTCCATGTAGAAGTAAGATCACAACAACCTCCTAGTTTAGTGTAAGGAATAATTTACTACTCTAAATAACTTTACACGGAAGTAATTAAGTGAGCCGCAGGCGAGCTCAGGAACTGTGTAATTTCCAGCGAGTGTTGTGGTCTGCCTCGCCGGTGCCAAAAGAATCCCCCCGAGCTGGCAGACCGCAAGCCTCATATACTCACGCCTGCTACACACTCTCATGTGTCTCTCACCCCTCTCCTGGGCTCGCCTTCGTTACAAAAAGCAAAGCGGAACAGGACTGTGTCCCTTCTAGCCTAAACAGAGTTTGAGGAGTGCAGCTTGTGGTCGGTGTGCTGCCACGGGGCCCTGGATGCTACAATATTTATAGACTTTTCGGAACGCATATCTGTCCCTCCTTCATGTTAGAAGTCGTTTAAGACAGGACCTATACGCTGCCCCAAATCGTCGGTAATAGACACCCAGCTAATCAACACAGTAACAGACTGGAAATTTTTTTAGTGTTTTACAGTCTGCCCAAATGAAACATGGGGTGTTATACCTTCTGACAATGTTAGGTTCGTCAAACTCCTTACACATTCACCAGAATAATGATCTCTATATCCCTTTTGATAATATGCAGTAAAAGCAGCATCATCGAGTAACTTAACAATAACCTCGCAATCCGCCATACATACACCTTTCAATGAGGTGTGATGAAATATGAAGAAATGAAAAGGACGTTCGAATAACTCATCATGTCTATTTCAAGATCATAGCCGGGATAATTCAGTCGGTGTAGTAACTAGGATATGGACTGGACGACCGATTTATAATGACTCCAAGGAGGGGCAGGAGTTTTGTATCTTCTCCAAAGAACCCTGTGCAATATCATGGCACTGCTTCCGGTTTCGGGAAGCTTCCACGTCAGTCTAGCAACCACACATCAACTAGGCCTACCAGTTTCATTTCCTGCTTCCTCCCCCACGTCCAACGTGGCAGGTTTTCCCGAGTTTTCCTACTTGAGTTCAGTCCTTTCTTCCTCTCTCTCTCTCTCTGCTTCCTCTGTCCCCGGAATGAAGGTCTAAATTTGGTTTTGGTCCTGCTATTTCAAAATTACGTCTCGGCCGACATCACGAGAGTGGGGAGTTGTGCAGTCCTTGGTGGTGCTGGGGTTTATTCGGAAACTTGTTTATTGGACCAGCACGCCCAAGTATACGTCTATATGTAAGTGTGGAGCCTTCTTTCAGTGTAGAAGTTGTATTATTGTCAAATGTTCTTATTACTATATATATAATATTTATTTACCAAACTGTTAGTATTGCTGCAGGGTTTCAATTAAGTTTGCTGTAATATAACGGTACAGTGGCTTGAGCGCTCATATTCACACACAGGGTATTTTCAGTTGCCCCACAGCTGAAATCGATTCACTGTGACCGATAACTACTAAGTAGGGAGGCACGGCCCAACCCTAAACACACAGCCTCCCTTCGAAAGGATACTGCTGCCCCTTTTGTAGGAAGTAAAGTGACGGGGAAGTGAAGTTGGCTATTCACCCTATCCAGTATCGAGGTTAAATATATATACAGATCTACATCCATTCACCCTTCTTCTTCATAGCGTAAAGTATTCAGCAGTACCATTATTCATTCTTGTATTCCGAAGGAATAACATAAAAAAGTTAGTAACAACTTCCAAGAGTCGAACCGACGACCTGCAGAAAACAATTCATATGGAGAGGAGTGTATGAGAGAAGAAAAGTAGCTCCATCAATACACATAAGACGGAACTACTTAAATGCGATCAGGGAATTTTATGAGCTAGTAGTTGCCACATGGCAAATAAACTGCCAACCCTATAAACACTTAAAATCAATATCGAAAAGAGAGAGGTAACTTCAAAGTGTTAATGAAATGGATGAGTGTGATCCCACAAGAGTAAGGCTTGTTTTATACTGTCACAAATGGATAAGAAAGACGTCACACCAGTAAGTCCTGTTTTACACTGTCACAAACGGATAAGGGTGACCCCACACAAGAGTATTTCCTGTTTTACAGTGTCACAAATGGATAAATGTGACCCCACACCAGTAAGTCCTGTTTTACACTGTCACAAATGAGTGTGACTAAATACCAGTTAAGGCCTGTTTTATGTAGTGAAATGCAACAATTCTTGACCACATAGCTCGTTTCCGAATATATGGACTATATTTATTTTGAGAATGTAACAAGAATCTAACTTCTGTCTTCGTTTTACAGTTACAGAAACTGGCCTCTATTCTAAACCAACAGATCACATTGCTATAGGTGTGAGGTTCGAAATTTGTGCTCTGAAAGTGCCCAATTCAACTGTCGATAGGACTCCTGAACATCGTGAATTTTTCAGCGATATTTCGGGCAAATACCTAGAAAATATTTCTAAATCAGGCCGTGACCTTTCCTGAATAACTGTCACCTACTGGCTGTAATTGCTGACGATAGGCATGCATTGCATAAAAGTGTTCACATACGGTAGCTCAGAAAAGCGACAGATTTATGTAATCATTTTATACGTGTCTGTGTGTACGTATATTTACATCAGAGCATGTTGGCATGTTCATGGGAGAACCATGCAAATTCTATAATCATTCCTGTGTGTGTACTGCTGTGTGTTTAACAGTTAGCTTCTTGTTCTGCTTATCTCCGAGGATTGACTTAATATGGTATTTATCTGCAGCATTCGTGTGGAAGGAAATGTTGCAAGTGTTAAAAGACGTGATTTGGAAACACCATTACTTTTGTATTTGCACCTCGACGAAGCGCCTCCCCATTTTTCTCCTGCGGTGAAAAAATATCGTACTTATCGCTTGCCTCACTCGTGTGACTTAATATCCTGGTGAGAGTGACCACTCTCTTGTGAAACATTCTCACCCACGTGGCCAGAGAGTGGCCGCTCTGTAATGGCACATTCACTATCCTGGGATTAAAGCATGTGGGGAAGTGGAGGTATATTTCGACTTGTTCTTGAACTTGACACGGATGGAAGTTAATATAAGGGACCTCCTAGATGGGCAACGTGAAGGTCTGACGTGCTATAGAGTCCAGTCTAGCCCAACTCCTGATTAAGATGAAATTCATAATAACGAATTTAAAGCCCAAAGATTATACAGCCAAAGTTAGGGAGGGAAGTGAAAATAAAAGCCACACAAATTTTATTTATGTGAAGAGGACAAATTTTCAACAGAAGAGGCAGTTTAATTATATTTTGTAAATGAAAATAATATGGAAATCTTTCTACAAATAGAAATTTTGGTTGGAATCCAAATATATACTGCGCTTGTAGATACAGAATGTCAATGTTCTGTGATGTCGGAAAAATTGTACAAAGGTTTAAAGATATACGGGATAAATTTTATGGAATTGCTAGTACAGAACTTTATTTTGCAAAGTACACTTTGTCACAAAAGGCCAAAGTACGACTAAAAGCACTGATTGAATTAAATTGCAGTGGAGTATTGATTGATCAGCTTTTTCTAATATCGTCACAACCAGTAACTGACATATTACAAGGCATGGATTATTGCATTAGTAATCAAGCGATCATTGATTTTTCGAGAACGAAACTGATTTGAAAGAAGATGAGGAAGGAAATAAAACAGAGGTAGCTTCTGTAGATGTGGGTCAAGCTGCCAATGCAACAGGAGACATTCCTGAAGTAAAGGGCAGTAACGTTGTTACGAGTCGACCCATCTGTCAACAAAGACAGGGCGGAGAGCTGCCTTAACCCAACCACCCAACCCTACATTGTGTACCGTCCAATGAAGGATTTTCCGATTCAAGAATGTTCCCGTTCTTAAGTTATGTCGGAAGAGTTAATGATTATAAGGATATCGATAATTCGCCTTGCGAGAGTGCAGACAAAGTCAGTTATGAGAAAGCAGTACCGTCACGTGAGAATGCTGATGTAAGTGAGAAAGCAGTACCGTCACGTGAGAATGCTGATGTACGTGATGATTGTAAGAATATGGTGAATAGAGGCGGATCTAGCCGAGACAACAGTGCTGTTGAATTCGGTAAGCGCTGTGATGCTGAGTGTGTTAACGAAGAATATGTCCGACATGTGTATTTGTTAGCGACTAATCTAGAGTGGTTATGCTACCAGAAAGGGGAACCCAGCACTATACCAACATCCAACTCTTACATGAAAAACAGTGGCAATGGTGGAGCAGAGTACGAACTGACGTTAAAGAGGCTGAGAATAGAGAAGAATTTAACAAGTGATCAAATACATCTTTTGCTTGAGCTGTTGAATAAATACTAGTACCCTTTAATGCGCGGCCAAGGAAATGCAAAGTCCTTGAGTATAAATTTTAGACGCAAGGAGAGTTACCGAAATGTTGCAACAGCCTCGCAAATCCATTTGCACGAAGACATGGAGTAAGGGAACAGTTCCAGGAGATGATCAGGAACGGCATTCTAGAAATTTCATATTCGTCATATGTGAACCCGTTGACACTGGTAGAAAGAAAGGACAAACCCGTAGGAATTTGTTTGGATAAAAGGCAAGTTAATAAATTTATTCTTTCGGATAAAACAAAGGTAATACCCATCCAGGAATTGCTACAACGATTTCATGGAGCTAGATATATATTTTCGATATACCTGAATAGCGCCTTTCTGCAGATACCGCTAGAAGAATGCTCACGAAAGTGGACTGCATTTCAGTTCGAAGGTCAATTTTATCAATTTACGCGAGTTCCTTACAGGTACAGAAACTCTTTGGCTAGTTTCATAAGGTCTTTACAAAAAGTACTGGGACGGGACTCTACTGAATAGGTCATCCGTTATGTCGACGACATACTAATTTATTCTAAAAATAAGAAGCACGTATGCGACACCTTGATTCTGTGATGGACGAATTGACAACTGCAGGATTTACGATTAACCTAGTTAAGTGTAGTTTCTGCAAAGAAGAAGTCAAGTTCTTGGAACATGTTCTTAGCAGGACAGAATTAAAAGCTGACCCGCAGAGGATAGAAGCCATTTTGAATTATCCAGCCCCGTGAAATGAAAAGCGATTAAGGAAATTTCTTGGAACTTGTAATTATCACCACCGCTTCATAGTTAATTATGCATGATATATAGAACCTTTGTTAGGACTGCTACGCAAAGGAACAAAATGGAGACGGACAGAAGAAATGCAAACTGCATTTGAAACACTGCAAGACAAATTCGCAACACAATTTACCTCGTACAACCAGATGAAACTTATCCGTATATTAATAGTACTGACGCTAATTCCAAGGTACTCGGAGAAATTTTGTGACAAAGGTATGAACAATAAAATTTGAATATTGTATCAGCAGCTTCCAGAGTTCTGAATCCAGCGGAACAAAGTTACACCACTTGCGAGCAGGAGTTATTGGCCGTTGTTTACGCTTTAGACAAGTTTCGACTTTAAGTATATGGAAGCAAAATTACTCTTTGTACAGAAAGCAAGGCACTGTGTTTTCTTACAAATTTGTGCAGTAACTTCAAACAGCGTAGCTAGATGGCTGATAGCCATACAGGAATTTGACATCGAAAAAAGACACGTGAAAGGGACTGAGAACAACTTGGTGGATGTGTTAAGTAGGAATCCAGCTGGCCTTGGCGCCAGTGACATTGAAAATTTGTCCAAGCCCAACGGCATTCTAGTAAGCAAAACTGACTTGGAAACTGACCACACAGAAAGTACGGACGTAAAGAATTTAGCAGCCAAACAGGACACTGACCCTAAAATCAGAAACATAAAGCAAAGGATGGCAGTTGCAAGTGACGATAAACGCAGACTGGAGGGTGATGTTTTTTTTTTTCAGTAAGGACGACACAGGGACAATTATCTGGAAACCTGAGTTGCCAGAATATCTCGAAAGACCCGTTGTTAAGTACGTACATACTTCAGTAGGCCATTTGGGTGTGAACAAATGCATCCAGGAAATAAACCATTAATATCGCCTGAAGAACTGAGGTACAAAATATGTAAGTTTATATCCACCTGTGGCGTATGCCAGGAGGTTAAGCATCCAAATAGATCCACTAACGCGGAAGAACTTAGCCATCTACTGGAAACACCAGGGGAATTAAGTGCAATAGGTCTATACGGAAATTTATCGTCGGGAAGAGGAGGTGTTAAATACATTCTTGTGTGTCTTGATGTCTTCTGTAAGCATGCACAATTATATCCGTTGAAAGCAGCTACAACCAGATCATGTTTAATCACTATTTTGGTGAAGTCATAAAGCCCAAAGCGACACTTGCAGATAATGGTGCACAATTTCAGGGACCGATGTGAAAAAAAAAGCAGGAAATTGATGTTCCGCGATTCAGCATCCACAGAGCAACCCATCTGAGAGATTCATGAAAGAAATGTCGAAATTTTGCAGAATATATTACTACCAGAACCACAAAAAATTGGCAGAACTAACTCCACATATTGAAGTTCGGTTAAACAGCACAGTTGCAAGTAACACATTATACGCGCCAATCGAATTGATGTTTGGGGCCAAGAGACCTAACCTTTTTGAAAGCATACTACCAGAATTACCAGAATCGGAAGCAAAGCAGGAAGAAGTCTTAGACAAAATAGCTAAAGCATATGACAGAATGCAAGAAAAGATAAACAAGAGAAAGAGAAAAAGAAGGCGCGGAAATACAAAATGGAAACCCAGGCTACATGAAAGTGTTTTGCTAAGATAACAACCCAATTCAGAAGCCATATTGGCAGTTACTGCGAAATTTATTAGACCATTTGAAGGGCCATATTTTTTGAGCAGAATAACACCGCCTTCTACATTTGAGCTAACAGACGATAGGGGGAGATCAAAGGTGAATTTAAGTTAAAATCACTCAAGGCTTATCAAGCAACTACAGACCAGTAATGAATTATTACAGATAGGAAGGAAAATGACAATGGAGGAAAGAGAACAAGAGAACGACAAGAAGGTGCTGATGAAGAAAGTTGGGGGGAGCAAATCACGAAAACAGCTAAGATTATAAACTGCTAAATCTGTACGAAATACCAGTAACTTAAGAATTTTATAGCGTTCAATATATGTAATTATGAATATTTTAATTCTGCAGGCGATTAAGCTTACTTGAACGAGAGTGATTATTTTTTATTTTGGGACAATCTTAATTAAGATAATGAATTCAAGCCTAATCTCAAATATAAGGCTAATAGCATCACCAAGAATTTCGAGTAATGAACTGATTAATAATGCTAATACTAGAGTTTAGTATATGCAAGTGCATAAACACCAACACAGCATTTACTTTACTAATGTGACTTTGAATATGATAAATTTTAAACGTAACAAGTGAAGTGGTGAAAGGGTGATCAGGGTAGAAATGCAGCTGAGTGACAAAGAGGAAAGGATAACAGTGGTTACACATGGAATTACAAGGGAATGTGTGGAGTAGATTTAGACCAATAACCTTTCAATGTTGGTAATGTATTTAAAATGTGTTAGTATATGGCTTATAGAAAGAAATTGTGTTATTGATTTTTTATTATCAGATTTCATTTTAATATTTAAGTTTTTATGATGAACTATTTTGCTTAGCTTATGTATAATGAATTCACATATAAGATTACTTTTCCATGCTTCTGCACAATGTAGTAACAGTTAACGCTCATGCAAGGACAGAATATAACAAGTCTCTTATACCAGGAAACTTCCGGGAGGGGGGGGGAGCGTGGGAACACAGGAGTGATGAACTTGGAAGTAGGTAGCGGCGTTTTGTTTTGTTCTCTTGAGCCAGTGCCATTCTACACAGGCTAGATTTAAGGGCAAGTGTTCTGAATGAAAGATATAATGCAATAACTTAAACTGCCTAAGACATGTGCGTGTTATGTTGTACAATCTTAATATTAGCTTACTCCAATCGCTGTGTTAGCTATAACAGAAGTTTCTTATTCCTGAGATGGAAAAACGCATTTTGAAATAAATTTCATTTTTAACTTTGAAAATTATTTGGGGGAAGGATGTTATCGGACAGTTTGGGTTCGAGTCCTAAACAGATTCTTAGTAGGCATCCTACTTTATTTTGCTGCGATAGATAGAACATTTGGTGCAGGGAGACAGAGCTACAGAGAAGAGTCCAACCTACAACTATGAACTATGCTGGGGGTGGAGTTAAGGAATAAACTTAAAGGGACTATCTAGCTTTTGTCATTTGTCAAGCTTCTAAAAGTTTAGGAAGTTGGAGACATTGCACTTAAGAGTTGTGCACCCATAAATTTTCATCAAGGAAGCTACCACCCGTTGCGCCCTAAATAACAGCGAACTGGACGCTAATTGCGAAAATGGGGTGTCTGGGGTTAAGTCACAGACATCCAGCGCGGGCTTATTTTGACCAATTAATTTATAGGAATTTAAAAATTTTGAATTCGGCCTATGGGATTTTTCCAAATTTGCATTTCACCCAATAGGATTACTTTCTGAGTTTTAGAGAGGGGAGTAATTATGTTTAGAGGTATTGGCGCTGTTTCAACATAGAACTTCCGTTTTTGCATAGGGAGCGGTTCAGGCGCAAATTCTTTGTGCGCCATGATTTTCGTCCATAGCACAACCAAATATTAACTAAAACGTGATTGTTTCAAGGTGTCGAGTTTCAGGCAAAGTTCGGCAGTGAACTGTGGTAAATGACTAAGAATTTATCATTAGTGACAATAAATTTAGGTACAAGATAGACTGTCGTTTGATTCTCGAGTGTTGAGTGGAGTGTAGAACAGTGCAGTCTGTTAATGTATCGCACGTTATTATTCCGTGAAGATGAGACATCATGCCCGCTGAATCTGAGTAGTCAGTTCACCCGCACCTGGAAATCCCGTGTTCCGTCTTTCTTACAATACAGAAAGACAGGTAAGCGCCCTTCGACAGACTATGTAATTACTCTGACAGCCAAGGTAAGAGACAGGGGCACCCGGGAAAGTGACGCCAAGCTGTACGGCAGAACAGCGTATGGTCTGTTAGGATGACAAATTTAACAAAGTTAAGCGGCGGTGGGCCTGTAAACATTCCACTTTCTTGAATTTTACATGTATTTATTTGCAACACATTCCGGATTATTTCCACTACACACATTATGCACTCTGTAGTTACATGATTTTATCTAAATATTTTACGTGCTTGTTGGAATCGGCTAGAAACAAAACCAGAAAAATAGTTACGAGTTTTCAGTCTTTTCGGCAGGTTTTTTAAAACTGATTGTAGTGTTTTTAGGATTTAACCCCCCGCAGTATATGTTGTGTGTTCTTCTGAAAAGTCGGAAAAAACCAACTACTTTATACAGTAAAAAATACAACGGGCTACCATCATCAGAACAAAGAGTATTAATTTCGCTATAATATAAAAACGGGATCAATCGTTATGTTTCCATATACTGTTTACAATGTCTTTCACTAATACCGCCAAATATATATCCTTTTTCAAATATACAGGTAGTATTAAAAAACTGGGTTTTTGATGCAGGCAAAATGGACACAATAAATGTAAGCTTTAATGTCACTTTATGTATCGAGACAGCCGATCGGCCGTTTTCTTTGATCTGGACCGGTCTTGTCCACGACTATATCCAAGGGCTTTTGTAGGTCTTCGTTCACTAACCTATGTCGTTTACCAATCACTTAATCTGCGTCGTTCAACAGTCTGCATTTCCTTTCCTTCATGAGTCCACGGACCTGTCTCATTCACCTTTTCCCATTTCCTCCTTCCCCCATTCTTTCCCACTTCCTGTCCATCAGTTCGCATTTCCTTTCCTTCACGAGTCCGAAGGCCTGTCTCTTTCACCGTTTCCCACTTCCTCCTTCCTGCATCGGTTCCTACGTCATCTGTCGTTCATCAGTTCCCAGTTTGTCAACTGTATGTGTGTGATGTGTGTATATGTGTGTGTATGGGGGTGCTGCATATGCCCATCTCGTTAACCAGCTACAGTATGCTGCCATCTCTGATGTAATTTCGTTACTACTTCCTCCGACCTGGGTAGCTCAATTACATGCTCGAGCCGCGTGGGTTACTATTGTGCACTGGCCCGTGATTTAGTTGTTGCTTGGTAAAGTAAGTGCTTTCCATCTTCATTGTAAATAAATACAGCTTACGCGGCCTTATTTTCAGTTCCCAATATTTATTTCGTAGTTCACACTTTGTAAGAAACGTTAGAAACATACATAATTACTATAAAACTTTAATTATTTCCATACAGATGGGTTCACCACGATGAGGAAGAAAGGTGACCACTGGTGCCACTTTTCTCAATCAAATACTCGAAGACATAAACCTGGTATTTTGCCTTTGTAATAAGTTGCATAGGAGGATCAACCGGCAACCTTACAAGACCCTTGATAAAACAGTAAATGTACCTCTACATCGGACTCCCACCACTGGCTGAAGTGTGTGATTAAGGATCCCCCCAAGATCAGGGACCCCAGCAGGATCATGCAGCACATGGAGTTGCTGCTGCAGTTGTGCATGAGGACGTCTCATCTGTTTGCCCTTCAAGATCCGTGCAGGCAAGTTAGTTTCATACGTCCTCGTATGTCACCATAAATAAAGCCAGTTTCTATTGGAAAAGTAAGCAATGGGAATATCACTTGGTCTGGTTGATTGCCAGAGAATACCACCCCGTTAGTTTGGTGAAGGATGCTGAATTCAGAAGATTTGTTCAAATGTGCCCTGGACTCCAGATCCGTAGCAAGAAAACACTGACTAAAAATTTAATACCCATTCTTTGCCACACAACTGTAATGAAAGTCAAGACTGTATTGGATGTTGCTACTGCAGTCTCTTTAACAGCAGACGGATAGACATCTGTACATAATAATAGCTCTTGGCAATGACTGCCCACTTTCTTGATGAAGAAACAAATATGAGTTCCAACTTATTGGAATATGTTGAATTTAATGAAAAGCATACCCCTGCCAAAGTTGCAGATATTACTTGGGATAGGAGAAGGGAAGATTGGTTATAAAATTGTTGGATTGTTAAAGACGGTGCTGGTAATAATGTTTCTACTGTCCATCTCTGTAAATGGCGTCATACACCTTGCCATGCTCACACTCTGAATTTAATTGTTCAGAGAAACATTACTTATGAAAAGTGAAATAGAAAAGGTGAGAAGCATAGTACAATATTTCAAATATAGTGCCCATGCTACGGCAAAGCTATATTCTGTTCAAAAGCAGACGCAATTACCTAGCGAAATATTGGCACTTAGAACACGACTCTAGATATGCTGTTGAGGTTTCTTGATAACTGGTCGTGTGAGCCAGGCAGTATTTCAACAAGGAACCGTTTATAATGCTGCGTTCAAATAATATTAATATTCACAATTGCGAGCACAGTCGCTTCGCTGTAGAAAATTCCTTGCTTACAGTACCTTACATTTGAGAAGTAGACACTAAGTGCTTAATTTTCCTATAGATTTCCCTGACCTGGCTCGGTAAAAACACATAGTGCCGTAGAAAAAACTCCAATCGTGCTACAGGGATTGAGGGGGGCACATTTGAGGTAAGTAATATTAATGAAACAGAATGCAATGGGAAAATTCTTTTCAATAACGTTGAGGAATATTTAATTTTGAACGTTGGCGATCCTACAGGACGTGCTAAGATGGAAGTTGTGCGTTGTGTTTAAATGAATGTGCGTGATTGTATGGTGGTATAATCTTTTGTTGGGTCGATATTCTGTTTGTGGGGACATACATAATGCATTACTTTCAGGAAATCTTACGGTGATGCACTTTATTACGTCATGGCACAAAACAAGGGATAAATTTCAAACACAGAAATACAGTGTAAATATGAGACCTTAAGGCTACGTGCACTGCCAAATGCCAACCTCCGTAGTTATCAGAAAGTTGTGTACTGTATAGGTACAAGTTCCATCCGACTGTGCCGGGGTTTCCTCCCCGTGCACCTTACTTGCGCGCGCAATCACCTACTCCCCCACCTTTACCCCTCCTTTACCCCTCCTCTCCTTTCGCCTAGTTCACTTTTGCTCCCACTCGTCACTCTGCGTCCAGCCAGCTAGTGGGTTACAAAAAAAATTCGGTTTCGGCGCGGGAGCCAAAATTCCGTCCGGATGTGGCTTGCTGGGGGTAGGAGTCCCTCACCTGGCGGTGAGGTCCCGTGGATGGAGTTTTGATTCGGGTTTAGCCCCACACCTCCAGGGAGGTACCTTGGTTTTGGTGGCTTTTCTACTCGGCACGTACAACACCTTTTATTCATTATTGTAAGTATTGTAAATTTTCTTGGTTTGTTACTTCCATTTATGTACTTTAATTTATATTAAATTTGTTATGTTTATTTATCTTTTGAATTTTCTGTTGTGTCGCTGCACTGTCCAGTAGGGCTCAGTGAGGTCGGTGCACGACATAAAAATTTTGAACAATGAATTGACCTGGCAATTGAAGATTATTCCTTGGCTGACTCCTTCTCCTCTGTATCAGTATTTATTTCAACTGTAAGCTAATAGTAAGTAGTGCACTTTTATGAAGTGCTATTGGCATGGAAACCTTGTGTACTAAAGAAGTCAGATACGTAGAAATACAGCAGTGCATGGATCTCTAGTCTTACAGTGTACTTCATATAAATATTTTTGTAGGATACAGATATCTGAAAATATATGGTAAATGTGCTAACTATTTATCAGAATCCACTTACCACCCTTTCTGCAGTGTTGTTAATAAAAATACTTCTATATGTGGCATTGGCCTGCATTATCTGCCTGCCTCTGAAATGTATTGAAGTGTGTTTCCAGGGCCCAGAGTATATGACATGTTTGAATATCAGAATGACAAGGTGATGACTGAAATATAAATTTGGAGGGATGTGGAATGAAGTAGTCACAGGCAAATGGAAGGTAGTAATTAAAAATTCACAGGAAAGCCTGAGTAAAACCATGCAAATAAGTTATGATAAATGACCTCCATTCTAAAATTTGGCCCTAGTTTCTCCACAGTACAAAGCACACATGTTAACCTCTCAGCTGTAATGTTTCGTAATGTCAGTAAATCCTCTGGCTTAGGAATTAAATGCCTGGAGTGATGTGCAGGAGATGGAATTTAGGTGAGAGCTACATAAGAAGGCCATTAAATGGCCGTGGTCTATACCTGACAGCCACCATTTTGAGCATCACGCTGTGTGGCAGGTGTACGTGATGTTACGTGCCGAAGGCTTTATGGTTCATGAACCTATACTAATTGTGGTATGCTGGCCCCTTGCTCAGTACGTGTCTGTATTGGTAACATATGTGTGTACATATTTATACATTTCAGTTTGTTGATGCACATTTGTCGGAGCGGATCCTACATGAAGCTTGCTGACAACAGGAAGAAATCGAGTCTGATGTGGGGAGCTCACCACATACACCAAACAAGCAAGTTACGAAGCTTGGATATGCAGCTGATGAAGCTGAACTTCAGGATGACATGGATGGAAACTCTGTGAAAATATTATAAGAACTGAATATATGTTCACTGATGAAAATACCATTTTTGTTTATTTGATTATTTCAGGTTATATACATAACAGAGAATTTTAAGTCTGTCATCTTCAAGTTACTGTTGAAATTTTGATCGATATGTAGAGCCCATATTAATGTCACTTGGAATTCATTCTGGAAATAAGAAGAATGCAAGGAAAGGGCATGGAAATATCATTGAAATCTGTAACATCTTAAAATTAAACTTTTCAAATAAAAGTAGCATGTGATGAGTAACACTCAAATCTTTTCATGCTTCTGACACATATATCTGCTTCTGAGCATCATTTCCAAGTATCAAAGGAGTTGCATATTATTGATGTTGGTTAGGTTAAATGTTCCCACATATCTCTTGCACACAGAGAATTTGTTTACATTTTAACTACCTGTCTTCTGGATTGTTACACCATATAGGATCATAAGTTTATTCCAGCATTTTGGTGAAATGTGCTACATCCATCTTCAGGGTGACTGAAGTATTTTCATGTGGGTGCTGAAATAACTTGGAGGAGGAAATGGTTTGATTGCAGAGGAAGGCTGAAAGGATTGTGGCCAGTCAGTTTTAAGGCAAGGGAGAGGGGATAGATCTTGTTCTGACTATCCATTGAAATGTCCAAACAAACACATGTTCTCACATTGTATAACAACCCAGAAGACTATCAGCACCTGTTGTAAAGGCCCCAAAACTTCCAATAGCTGTTGCTTTATACATGTTGCTTTTTTTCTTTCTATTTCTCTGTCATACAGTGCAGGAATTTCTTGACTAGCTGACAACCTGTTAGCTTCTCAGGAAGGACTTTTGCTCCATAGTGTTAGTTTATCAGCTACAAAGTCACGAATACGGAAAGTACCAATTCCGAATCACGACTCTGTTGCCGTCTGTCATGAATGGGTTTCTTTTTAATATTAAAGTTTCTGGCCTTTAACAGCAGTGTAGGTCTGTCTGAGTGCTATGTTCTTCTGAGATGTTGTGCTAAGTAGCTGGGTGTTTGGTTATAGATGTTTCGGATAGTGTATTGGTCCCATTTCCAGCGTTAAGTAGTCCTTGGAGGCAAGACTGATACACTGCCCCGAAATGTCGGTAAGAGACACCCAGCTAATCAGCATATCATCAGACTGGGAAATTTTTTGTGATTTTTCACAGTCTGCCAAATGAAACACGGGGTGTTACACCTTATGACAAGGTTAGGTTCTTCCAACTCCTTACACATTCACGAGAATAATGATCTTTATATCTCATTTGATGATATGCAGTAAAAATAGCGTCATCAAATAACTTACCAATAACGTCCCAGTCAGCCATACAAACGACTTTAAATGAGGCGTGATGAAATATGCAGAAAAGAAAAGAGGGGACGAAAGAACTCACCATGCATATTTCAAGATCATAGCCGGGATAGCTCAGTTGGTGTAACGACTAGGATACAGGCTGGACAATAAATTGTTACTCGATTCCCAGCAGGGGCAAAAGATTTTCATCTTCTCCAAAGAAGCCCAAACACACAGCCTCCTAATGAATTGGTAGTGGAGCCCTGTTACAGGAAGTAAAGTGGCTGGGAGGCAAAACTGACCATTCACCCCATCTAGTCCCGAGGTTAAAGGTAAGTGGAGCTATACCTCCATTCACGTGCTATCCTTCGTAGTGAAAAGTGATCAAATGTACCATATTTATTCTTGCATTCGGCAGGAATAACACAAATAGTAACAACTTACAAAAGTCGAACCAATGATTTCCAGAATACAATTCAGACGGAGTGAGAATGTATGCGGAAATTGCGGCTCCATCAACATGCAGAAGACGAAACAACTTTACAGGCTTTTAGGGAAACTGGTGAGCTGGCAGCTGCCATACTGTAAATGAAATGCTGACACTAGAAACACATAAAACCAATATCGAACAGAGAGAGATGTTGTTTAATTGGTTTAATGAAATGGAGTAGCGTGACCTTAGACAAGAAAGGCCTGTTTTACACTGTCACAAATGGGTAAGTGTGACCCCACACCAGTTAAGGCCTGTTTTATGTGGTGAAATGAAAAACTTCTTGATCACACCACTTGTTTCTGAACATATGGACTATATTTCTTTTGAGAAAATAACCAGAAGCTAACTTCTGTCTTGGCTTTACAGTTACAGAAACTGGCCTCTGTTCTAAACCAACAGATAACACTGCTATAGGTGCTAAGGTCCAAATTTGTGTTTTGAAGATGCCCAATTCAACTAAAATAGGACTCCTGAACATCTGAACTTTTCAGTGATATTTCCGGTAAATATCTAGATAATATCTCTAAATGAAGCAGTGACCATCTCCTGAATAACTGTCACCAATTGGCTGTAAATGCTAATGGTAAGTATACATTGCATAAACGTGTTCACATACGATTGCTAAGAAAATTCATAAATCTCTGGACTTATTTTATTATACGTACGTGTCTGTGTGTATGTATGTATGTTTATATCAGGGCATGTTGGGATGTACATGTGAGGACCGTGCAAATTTTGAAATCACTCCTGTGTAAATGTGTGCTGCGCTATGTTTGAAAGTCTGCTTCTTGGTCTCCTTATCTCTAAGGACTCACTGAAGGTGATATTTATCTGCAGCACTCTTGTAGAAAGAAATNGTGAGGTTCTTTCTTGTAAATATGCGGTCGGAGAATACGGCTGTCTTACAAGCAAGAACTTTCGGCATTTCCTAGTAACATGTCAGGGATATATCATTTTCTAGTGCTGTACCTAGTGACTAAAGAGGCATGCTATAGCCCTGCACTTTGTCAGTGGGTATTCCAGTGGAAGCTTTAATGTTGCTTGGAACTAAAGCTTTCTAATATTTGTATTACATTTCCAAAGCTTTGAGTTATTCCTTCTCTAAATACCCTGCTTGGAAAGAGGGAGTCACCTTATATTTGGAGCCGCCCTATATTCCGTCTTATATGGTAAATAATATAGTTTTGCCCTGTCTCTCATAATAATGGGCTTTTGATGACTTATCCCTAAGCAGTAAACAAATAAGATACGAAAAATTCTAAGTATTGTTTCAAATTTCTGTTTTGGTTCTCATAAATTATAAGCAAAGCCTCAAATAATTACAATTTAGAGTTGTTATGCGGATTGTAAACATATCACCTGTGCCGGTGGCCGCGCGGTCTAAGGCTTGTAGGTCTGAAGCCGCTTGATTATTTGGATTGCGGGATCGAATACAGCGGAGTTTATGGATATTCGCCTGTGGTTTTTATTGTGTGTTGTGCAGCCTATGCTGTGGGCTGATCACTCATCTAGAGAAGTCCTACCTAGTATTGTGTGTGTGTAATTGTGTGTAATCTAGAAACCTTAAAATTTCGGCGACGTAGACTTAAGTTGAACTGCTACGCCAAAAAAAGAAATTACAATAAACAGTATTTTTGATAATTACGAAAAATGAAAGTGAAAAGTAGACCGGCTTCTAAAGTCACGTAACGGAAAAATAATAAAGATATAAAAAATTAATATACGTAATGCCCTTAGCCCAGTCGTGCAAAATGGATGTATCATCAACAGTGGTTAAGCGTATGCTGTTTGGCGATACTGGAACTAATTCTTTGAAAAGTAAAGTTCAAATAAACACGATTAATATTTAAGTATTTATTTATTACAACAAAGAAAGCATACTGTGTTTCCTTTACAAAGATCAATCAATCCTTTTGGCTAGAAAAATAATAGCTCTGTTGCAAAATCCAGTGTATTGAATAATAATCCAGTAGTATTTATAATGTTAAATATATCGAGAAAAGCAGTACAATTTTTCCTTATGTTCCTAAAGCATTTTACCATATTTCATCCCAAATCCTACGTATATTATACCGTGTGACCAAATGTTTTGTCTGTCAATAAAATCACAATCAATCACTGTTTACAAAGAAAGAGATATCTGTCGCCCTTTGGCCAATACAAGTTAAAATAACTGCGATCACTCGTGACATATTACAAACTCGAGAGCACGAAATACCGTAAATAAATCAAACCGCTGTCTGCGTGTATTGATGTGTCGTTATCAGATTTGTGTAATGCAGTGCCGTTCAGGGTATCGGCTTTACATGTGGGCAAAATCTTAAACAATATACGTTACCATTAGGAAACTCTTATAAATCCGACACCCTTAGAAATTACTCAATGCCTGCATTTTCCTCCTTTTTACTGAATAGAATAATAGTGCACAAAGGAACAATTCATCTTATAGGGAAAATGAATTGAAAGCCTTAAAAACAAAAGCCGATGAAAAATGGAATAACCTTAATGAAGAATTCACTGAATCCCATATTAGAAGCTGCATTAAAAGTCTAATAATTTATAAAAATTTTACCAGCATCAAATCTCACTCTCTGTACTACCGGGGGTGTTCACTGCCAACTTTCGCTGTAGGTTTTGCACAGTGGCTGGAAAGTACGCGTTTTTAATATAAGTTCGTATTGCATTAAATTTTGTGATCTACCACTTTTGCCTTAAGAGAGGTTGAGCTGACATTCCACAGGAACGCGTATTACTTCGTAATTAAGAACATGGATTTGAACGTAACTAGTGTGCATATGAAATACTGCATGCAGATCCCTGTTTTTGGAATTAAAAAATTATAGAAACACAATTGCGAGTACAATATGTGGGCGCAGAGTGAATGTTAAACCTGATGTTTCACAATAACAACTGGACTTTTGAAAGACTTTTATCTTCCCAGAAGGTCCAGAAGCGCTCTGAGGCGTTTCCAGCTTCCTTCTGGATGCGTACCGAGATTCTTTCCCAAGATCAAAGCAGCCGGGAGTGAAGTTAACCCTTCATCTCTATATATTACTGAGGAATGGCTCGAGCTATGAGCTTAATCCCTCTATATGCCATCATGGCGTCGACAGCAAAACCTTCACCTATACATATTTGAGGTACTAATATTCTGACTCTTAACTGTATGTGAAGAAGGGGGGACCATCGTGATGCCTTCGCATATTGCTCCATTTTTCTCAATAGCATCTTCTTTAGTGTTCTAACAGACCAGCAGAAAAGGATCGCTAGAAGTCATTTTGGAAAGTGAAGTTAAAATTAAAGTTGCCTAAGTGGGCAATGAAGGCATATGGTGAGTGTACATATGGTTCAACTCATTCTTAACCTCGGTATTCGATGACGCTGGGTGCTCAGCCTCTCATACCGGCAGCTTTAACCACCGCTAACTATTGAAAAATGGGCTGTGTGGGGCCCAGGACAAGCCTGGACGCTATGGATAGGAGTAAAGTCATTTAAAGCTAATGGCTATTGAACCAAATCCTAGGTCCTCCATTCCGTGACTTTGTCAATAAGCTTACCGAACTTCTTCGGTTCCCAGGGTGGTATATTATTTGGTTAGATATCGATCTGCAGAGGGAATTGATAGTCACCGCTTGCGAGAATATTTCGGAGAATTCGAGGCAAAATTTGTTGGCAGTGATAGTAATGAGCGCACACGATGTGTCAGAAGTGTGAATGGCTTCACTGTAACAATAAAACATGGCGTACGTGAAAAGAAGCCCAGCAAGTATTTGGGACAGTTGATCAGTGCAATTAGAAAGTGCCTTTGTGTGACTGCGTAGGCAGTTCAAAGCACAAACAGAGATCAACATTACGTATTCTACCGAATTCAGGGCTGCTTACATCTCTTTCACCTGCAGTTGGTGCAAAACACACGCCCTTGCCCCTTGCAGGTTAACGTTCAATAATCAACTATTTGTTACATTTCTGTAGCTATTTCTGTAACATTTCGAACTGATGGTAAAATGATCCGAACACAGCGATATTGAAACCAGTGCGGACACAATCAGGCTACTCTGTTTATGAACAAAATGCAGAGACTTATGTTGTGGCCAGTCCTATATACTCTACGTTCTGTAACTTCGTAGCCTAAACAATTACAGTGACGGGTAGCAGTCAAGATGACGATCCTACTGTAGCCACCACAGTTTGTGTAGCGCGCCCGGTTGATACCTTCCCAACCGTCGCCACCACTGGTAGGTTGCCGCTGCCACCATTCACTTTCGCTTTATATGCAGATAAGTGACAACTGCCCTCAATCAAATAACAACCTTGCAACTAACTCCATTTATTTACTAAGATGCTCTACACTCTCTACCGTTCTTAACTACGTAAGGAAATAAGAAAGCATACTCTCTCAACTAAATTAATATTACACAGGTTGTGAACGCGGAAGCTGGATCACCTTCCCCTCCATCGCAGGGGTCAATACCTTACACAGTTCCTATCAATTTGGAATCTATTACAGCCAAATAAAAAAATTAAATAATTAAATAAACGAATCACTTGAGTTCTAGTTCCGCCGTTTGGCACTTCAGAGGACCATCCCTCGCTTACCTAGTATCAGCCAGTTCCAAATCACTCGCTTCATCATGCTTCAGGTTGCTTCTTCTTCCAGCTTCCCATTAGGATCACACCAAGACCAAAACCTAAGTGAAGTCTTCTGCACTAACTTCCTCAACTATTCTCGTAAAAACATCTCTCTCAGCAATTCTCAGAACCCGTACCCACGCTTACTGTGCTGAGGGAAAGATATGTGATCCAGCTTTCCTGTTTACTAGCTAAGGAAATTACTCAGCAGCTCGCGAGTGCTTCATGGACTCCCAAGCTGATCCAAAGCTGGAGCGAAATAATGCGTATAATTGTATAGAGAAGGAAACCCAAAATGAGGGAGTGGGCATTACACAATTATACTCTCTAATTACTAATTTAGAATCAGGGGCGTCTTCTGCAAGTTTGCTAGGTGTGCGGCCCACAAACAATGTAAATTATTCCACAGTATATTTTTGTAAAATCATCATTTAATTGCTCGTGTTATCTCCATGTCTTTCTGTAAAGCTTCCGCTCACCTTCGGAGCACCTGCACTCGAAGAGTTACTTGTGTTGGCTCTGCACAGCACGCCGTATACGTGTAACTTTGCAGCTGTCGCTGCTGTGCGGGTTGAGGGGAGATTGCAGTCGTAGGTACAGACAGGCGTGCTGCCTCTCTCAGGCACATCTTGACCAGTGTTGAAGTTCGTTTGCGTGGTCAGAGATTATGTCGAGACGCGAAAATTTATCGCGTTAATATCCTTCTTTATTTCTTACAGCATTTCGCATCATACTCGTATTTAGACAGTATTTTATCTCCATTTATTATTCTGCAACATTCTTGGATTGATTGAAACGGCTGAGGATAAAATTGTATAAGATGTGTTGGTAATCCATTTTATGTGCGACCCTCTACACGATAAGCCAATAAAGTCGACAATCCCAACCACTACACAATTTAAATAAACTCTATTTTTCCCCTGTTTCATTTTTATAAGAAAGATGAAGTATGGAATAAGCTAGGCTTCTCAGGTTTAAATTATTTGTCAAGTGTGTAGCAAAAACAGTCAAAATAGCAAAATCATACCCAGAGTTATCTACAGTTAAAATTATTTTGAAAACAACAAAAGATTTACCGGCTTGTCGACGATCAATGCAGAAACGTCACCAAGGATAGTGAAGGAGTGAAAAATAACAGATTAATATTACGTCGGTTTATTGACGCTGTACGGTATTTAACTAATCAAGGACTTCCCTTCCGGAGCCATGATGATTCGTCAATATCTTTAGACAAAGAAATTTCGTAAGATTTCTTTTTTGTGTTGAAAATTGTGAACCAGTTACTGAAAATCATCTGAATTCAGCCACATACTTTTAGGCACTTCTGTCAACTATTCAGAATGATATCCTAAAAGCTGAGTCTACAGTCTCAAAGAATAAATAAAAAAGATGTTCAAGCTACTAAATTTTTTCGTCGTGCTAGAAGGAATTTCAGACGTACAACCGATAATCGAGTTTGGTGTGACAAACGGCTAGTCGGTCAAACCTACGATAGAGATTCTGCAATGAAGGACCATGTCAATGGTGTACACACAAAATTTCTTACATCATATCCAAATGCACTCTTCACACACTGTTATGCTCATTTCATAAATTTAGTTCTGCAGCAGAGCTTAGAAATATTCACGGAGAGCAACAATTTTTTGAAAATTTTAGGTGCTTTTTCAAGAGTTTTTTTAAATCTTCGAAAAGAATAATGCCCTTTCTTTATTTTTGTAGAAGAAACTGCATGAAACAAGTTAAAAATTTCTACAAACCTTACAGATGAAAATTGTAGGAGGGCAAAATAAATTGGTTTAGATAGCACTGAATTATATATTAAATTGTCCCCTGCTAGGCACTTATTCAAAATACAACAAAAGTTTGAGGCACAGATGGAAGAAACGTTAATTGTTGGCTGTATTTATTCCAAGCATGATTAAATTCTTTATGTTCTATGTAATTACTTATATTGCAGAGAAAAATTCCAACATATTAAAGAAACTGATTCCACAAACACACACACACACACGCCCAATGTTAGGAAAACTGCATTTGTGGACCCCAATATAGTTGTAGTGTAGCCCCCGAAGGATTAATTACGTTACTAACAATGCTAAGGTGCGTTAAGTTTTATTTTGAGTATTTACATCTTCTGAATACACAAACAATTATTGTAATAACTTTGCTTTCATCAAGAGCGCTGGTACTTAATTTCAAATAATAAAAGTTATTTTCTTAATGATATTTGTTATTCTGAAGTTCAAATAATTCTAAAATTTACATTAAACGTGGATTAAATATTTATTTACGTTTTTGAGTTCTGTGTACAGTCATTCTCTTGATAACTAGTACCAACTCGGGTGATAATGGTAAAACGGAGTTCTCGAGTAAATTTTTAAAATTCCTGACGAATATTTACCCAATGCTAAAAGGCAGCACACCCATCTTTCTGTTCAGCAGATGCCACTGATTTGAATGGTGGAAATGCTGTGCTGCTCAATGTAATACACGTGGCTACAAGCAGCGCTTGTTTTCGTTTATGAGTTTAATTGCGGTGTTGAATATGAGTGTTGTTTGTTGTCAGATAGAGGCCTCTGCGACGGGCTGATCACTCGTCCAGAGGAGTCCTATCGAGTGTGGTGTGTCTGAGTGCGATCGTGAAACCTGTACAGTGAGGACGCCTTGGCCCACTAGAGACTACTGCGCCATTGGAGAATCATATTTTCCTAAAATTTATACATTTACAGCAGGAGGTAAAATGGACTTTAGTATGCTTCGGCATGAAAGAGGATCCCATCCAATTCGGTTTTCCCTGGACTGTCTAAGTGTTTAAGGATTTTAGGGCTCTAACCCGATATCCCGCAACATTCGTTCGGAAGGCCAAAATAAAGGTTTCTTTCCAAACATAACATGGTGTACAATATACGTAAATGTGACATTTTAGTTCGTTAGCATGATGTTTACATCTCCTAGGCTACCGTAACAGCTTGGCTCCATCTCACTCGAAGAGAGCGCTTTTACGGCGATTTAATTTCGCCTGCAACAGAGAAACATCCTTAGGACCTTTCTTAAAGTGTCTGATATTTTCGCCCGCTTTTAACAAACTCAGTGTTTCTTAGCACAAGTATATAAAAGTTCACACATTAAACGTTACGGAAATCCGTGCAGTGGGAGCGGCGCTGATACAAGCGGACAGACGGACGGACATGGCGAAGCTAATAAGCGACTCTTAGGGCTATATTATCTTCCTGAAAATACGTCACTTCGGACGGGTATATGGATATTTAGAATTTATCACAGGTGGATTAAAGCGTCTACAGGACACATTAACAACTAACACGACGGAATAGAATAAGGAGAGTCAGATGTGTAGATTCATGGTTACAGAGCCTGAACTGAGACTTCAAATGATAGGAACGAATATGTAAATCAAAATCAGTAACTGATTTGATTTTGATCACTATTCTACTTAATGCTTTTATTTGCTTTTCTGTATATCATACACGTTTAACTAATTATATCGTTGTAGCAATATTAGTAAAAGACTCTCCTTTTTTATTGGATGACACTTGTCCATATACCCAGAAAATCAACATTAAACCAGGCAACATACATTGTGTCAATTTTTGTGCCTGAAAATCTACTCAGGCACTTCTTGATGGGACGGAAATTAAATATGATGGGAGTGGAGTTGGTTAAATCGTTTGCCATAATAGTTTCTCCAGCATAAGGCCTGTAGGACTTTCTCAAGTGGGTTGTTTGACTAAATGAGTTAATGACAAATCTCAGTGAATGAAAATTCACAGGCTACTTACGGAATAGTAACACAACAAGATACTTTTAATGCACGTTCCATGTGCTTGGCAAGTACGGTGACCTAGAAATTTAACTCGTATGACAGGCCGTTTCCACTTTCTTTTTATCCCAGAAGACGTTTACTCTGAATTGCGCTTCAATTAATGGATTATTTTTTTACATTAAGACCCACTTCTAAAGGTGCACGAAAATGCAAGTCGGTGTGTGTGACCCTTCTCTTTCGTGTCTGTTATTACAGCACTTTTGCAACTACAAATTAATCCACCAGGTTACCAGATGTGGGTCTTCAAAGTTACAGTCAAAGCACTGGACATATTGATCGAAGACACGTGCTTCACCATGATTTGATAAGCATGAACATACCATGTGGAGATTCGTGGAAATAATTACAACAAAATTATCAACATAACATTACTCTTAGTAACAAGCAACATTGCTAAGTTGAAACTAACCGTGAAAGACGCTTATTCTTAATATTCTTAAGGATGGCAGGAGAGTAACTTGTTGTCAGTTTTGCATAAATACAAGTAGAGACATGTTGGTAATGGTAACATTTAATTACAATCAAGGAATGCTTGAAACATTTATGTGTACAAAAGAAACACACATAATTCTTTCAATACATTATTTGCTATATTTTGCCGTTGATCCTGCTTAAGTACTTGATGTGACCATAATAAACTGTCACCGCTTTCACTGTTCTTTTACCAACTGTAAGACAATTAATTAAAGCGGCTCTGGCAGACAACAGTGTTTATAATTATTTACATTTAAATATCAGAAGAGACTATGTTGATCACTGAATCCAAATGAGACTAATAGGTTAGACTTAACACCTTTGTCTTATGGGATAGTTCCATGCTGTTTTCTCAGTACACAATAAAGTGTTGAATTTTCCACGAATAATCCCAGAGGCAATAAATTTACTCTATATTAAACTGAGTGTGGTAAAATGTAACTCCATGGAGCAGAACACGTCCGGAGTACACAACACCACCTTAGCTACTTAGGCATTTTGCTTTGAAATACAGATTTCATTATCATATTCAGAAGAGCACACCAGTTGTTCTTATCCTAAGCCGGATAAATCCGAGGCACACCATCCCATACTAAATCTTTACGATCTATTTTAATAATTTCACAAATATATATGCCTTCGAATTTGTCTGTATCCACATGTTTCCCGACCAGAATGTTTACCCCCGCGTATGTGCCACATGTCCTAAACAGGTCACTTCCATCGATTTGACCACATGAACATTATTTTATATTCTGTCCAAAAGTGTTAAAATAGTCTCTGGCTTTGTAACTTATACGAGTATTTTTTACAAAGGCAACCCAAGAATACGTTCTAAGGAGCTGTAATAAAGATATAAATAAGTCCTCTTCTGTCCGTTCTTAAAGAAATGCATCACTTCTTTAAGTAAATTTTATATATTGCGTATATAACATTTGCTGTGTTCAACCGCTGCAGCTAAAATCTGCAACCAGCTTCAGTAAATATAACTTATACGTTACAAGCTGATGGAAGTTTCTAAAAACTGATCTGGAAGATTTGTAAATACTGCCAGATTTCTATATTGTTTGGAAATTTCACTTTATTCTTCCCCTGGTTCAAAAGCAGAGTAGCTGAATTTGCAATCCCATTAAGAATTTATTGTCTTCCTCATATTCCGGCTAATAGGGCGCCAGTAATCTTTCAGATTTTGCTCAGTCCTTTGTGTCTTAATAGAATGCGTCACACATCATGTCATCATTAGAATTATTGTATGTGGCTGTAACAGATAGCTCCATGCCATATTAATTAAACTGAATAATGTTTTACAAAACTGAACAGAATGGCAAGGTTTTGAATTATCTTTCGTGACAAGTCGGGATTTGAATCCGCGACTTGTACTGCTGTACCTTCATTACGTATTGTAAATTTTCTCTTCTAAAACTTTGCATTTGGTTTTATGGAAATAAACCTACTTTCTGACCCATTACTTAAAAAATTTCTTTGTCTCATTATTGAAAATTCTATTAGGTTCCTAATGGAATTATACTGTGATGACGTAATTTATGAAAAAGTAATTTTAACTGCAGACTGCAGCAGAAAACAATAAACTTGCATTTATATCATTCGATCATGCCCCTTTTTTAAAGAACATTCACCTTTCTTCATTACCATACGAACAACTGAGTTTGCACCATGCTCAGCATATCATATTCAATCATATAGGTCTACATAAGTTTTAAGAAATTATTACACGTAAAATAACTCCGTGCATCTTGACAAAAGATGAATTGAATTACTTTCAACAAAAAACAGACAAAATATTTCGATCTGTAAGGCCGTGTTTTTAAAGCCTCTATTCAAAATAACTACCAAATGATGAAGATTAAAATTTTCCCTTCAGAAACAGAATGTACGATTTTGGTTATTTTGATTATATTAAGTAGGGGTTTAACGTTTGAAAAGAACAGAAGGCACTGATGTTTTTAGCTTAATTTCGGGTGCGCCTTTCACTGCTAGGCGACAGAAATGTTCATTTAGTGTTTAAAATTTGAAGGAAGATAATGTCACTTTATATTTCGAGCGTATCTGCTTTGACTTTTAGCCAGCAAAGATATTTATTAATACTAAACCCTCTTTCCTTTCCTTGCGGCGCGACAAACCAATTCGGACCTAGGCCACCTCCATTTGGAGGTTTGTAGATCACACTTCGTTTGGAAAACTACACTCGGTAGGGCTCCTCTGGACGAGTGATCAGTCTGTCGCAGAGACCTCTACCTGACAACACACAAACACCTAAAAGAGATAGATATCTATGCATCCAGTGGGATTTGAAACCACGATACCAGCAAGCGCACGGCCGAAGCCCAAGTCTTATACCGCCCGGCCAAAAAAACACTTTAAAAGTAAAATATATTGATCTCATTCCTCGAAATAGAATAACGAAAGAAAATATGTAGAATTAGGTAATGAAAGGGTGACGGAAAAAACGGCAGTAAAAACTTAATTCATTAGGATATCAAGGGATTGCTTAGAGGACATTAAATAATCGTTGAAATCGAATGGGGCGTTTATGGAGCTAGTCTGGCAAATGTGAATGTCATTTTGTCTCCATTAAATTTGCTTATTATTTATCACATATTCTCTGAATTACCCTCAACCAATACGCGTCTTTAAGAAATATGTTGGTCTGAAAACTTGATACATGTAAAACTGTTCGTTTGACGGTTCCCCATGTCCTAGTAACATTTATCATCATGAGTAATCATCCTTGTACTATGCAGTTTTCTTGCTGATCAACAGATATAAGGGGCGAACAGACAGCAAAAACTTCCCAGTCAATAGACAGCTCTCTGAACATCATCACCAGAGGTTATGTGAAACCCAGACTCTCTGTAAGTACATGCGGAATAAATATAGATTGGCACATAGCATTTTTCTGTGCGCCTGTGAATTACTGAAATTCGTAGATGAGTATAGGTCAATAAGTTTTTACAGGCAGGTTGGTGTTCAAGGTGCAAATATAGTTTCAATTTCCACCTAAGGTAGATAAGGGGCTTTACACAAACCCACAGTTAAATTTCTATAAAGCCCAGCAAGAAAATTTCAAGTCACAGTGTGCTTGTCACTGATATAGCCCTGTTACTGAATAGAAACACATTACAGTAACACATGTGAATTCAATGAAGTAATTTTCCCTTTATTACTGAAGTTTAATAAAATTAAATAAATTTCATATAAGAGCTGTTGCGCTTTGTAAAGAGAGTTACGTTTTCGTACAAAGAATCTTATTTGGAGAAGCATATACGAGATAAGGATATATGTAAATATGACCTGCAGGTTTCTTTTGCTGCTTTATGAACCGAACTAAGGAAAATTTACGAACTAAGACACTAGATTAAAATTCAAGAAAATAATTGTTCTGGCATGTGTAAGAGCATTAAAGAGATTGAATAGGTAAGCCAGCAGGTCCTATTATCCGAAATGGCGCTGTATGTTATAGTGCAACAAGTAGAGTAAGTGAAAATTACTCCAGGCACGCAAGCTACAAACTCAAAGCTGTCGCGGTGACGCTGCAAATTAGTAGATGGTTATATAATAATGTAAGATAACTAATGGGAACAGGTATCGAAAGGGACAAAGTTCGAGGTTCACAAAGTGGTGTTGTTAAATATTCAGGTCTTCTAATATTTCAAGCTGTGTAGACCGGCAGATAGTCACGGACGTTTCGAATGATATCATCACTTCATATTTAGGGCTAAGCATGCCTTGAAAATAGAACTGTTTAACTCCGAAGAAGATGGAACTATAATATCTCGAAACCTCCGTGTTTAGTGATAGACAATGTGAAATGATACAGATGACTTTGATTTTCTCACTCTGTCGCCAATACCAAAACAACCACTGAATTTCTTTGTGAAAATTTTACCATATTTTTCCGAGAATCAGAGAGCAGAAATTTTGAAGGTAAAAGTAGGCGGCACGTATGGAATTCACTTTGGATTTAAAGGGTTAGAATATCAGTAAAGGGGAAAGGAATCTTGAAAATTACACGACCCGTCGAATGAACATATTTTCAGACACTCTTTGCTATAGAGAAGTATGATTTTTGGAATCTACCGTCTAAGGCATTAGGCCGTCCGAAGATAGAGAGACCTCTGTAACCGTCATGAAAATATCTTTAATTTTCAACAACGCCTAGCTCAGTTGGTCTATGTTAGTCCCATTAGCATCACCCCTCTTGTTTTATCCATATCTTTTCCTTAAATTAAAACAAATGCTCTCCTGTCCACTCCATGTAGTCATATAAAATTGGTAGGGTATTCGGCATCTCATTTTTTACCTCGGGACTAGATGGAGTTAAGTGGTTATTTTCAAGCACAGAATCTTTAACCCCAACACAAAACACAGGTAAAAAACGAACAACAGGCAGGTTGGGTTCCCGAGACGGTCTGAAATTTTTCCAGAAAAAACTTTGCACATATTGGGATTTGAACCCCGGACAGCCCAACACTGCTGTATTCCTCCTGCACTACATGACTTGTCATTCTGCATAAAAATTTCTGATACCTCATAGCCATCTAAACAGTGGGGCTTGAAATGCTTACCGCAGTAAATGTTAAGACTTTCGCCTGACTGTACTAACGAAATTTTCAGAAAAACATGGGGTTCCAGTCGCATATTATTTTAATTATTTTGTCGAAAGGGCTTACTTGCGATGTGTTATCACTCCGAGCGCAGGAACTGACACACTCTAAACTGAGAAACTGCACAGTGGGAAAGCACATATTTACAGGCATATCTACTATGTAGGCCTAAATTACAAGGCACTGATCCCGGTGTTCGCGCTAATTCATGAGCCTGCGGCCGCTCGCATGTTGGCATTGCGGGTTAGAACCTCGCCAATAGCATGCACGTTTTTCTGTCGTGAGTCTTGTGTGATGTCAGGCAGAGGTCCCTGCGACCTGCCTACCACTTGCCCATAAGAGCCCTACCGACTATGATTCTACTGGGCGATAACGCCTCACAAAACGTCATATAGACTATAATTGGTGTAGATTATATTAGGTCCTGACGGTACGTATGATTATCGATACTTGAATAAAATGTAGCCTATTGATTTTATTACGTAGAATGTACAAAATTACCGATATTATACCCTTAATTTTATATAGCAGATAGATTACATTAGGTACTGAGGATATATATATTTATAGTTATTACCATTTGAATTTGATGTAGTCTATAAATTATATTAGGTACTGACGATATATTATAATGGATATTATATTTTTGTATAGGGTAGATCGTATAACTCCTATTATGGATTGACTTTACGTATGGTTACCGATATTGTGTCTTTGAATTTGTTATAACCTATGGAGTATATTAGGTACTGACACTACATGTGTTTGTCGATATTACATATTTAAATTTCATTAGATTATATATTTACTTAGTTACCGACTATAAAAAGGATTATATATATTCTACACCTGAATTTGATATGGTCGCTAGATTATATTAACCCTTTAAAGACGAAGCTTGTCTCTATTATATAAGGACTCAGTGCGTATTGAGCTGTAAACCCTCTTCACTTAGGTTATAAAAACCAGTCTCTTAATGTTTTATAAGGCAAAAGTTGCTGTTTGTTCTGAGATCCGTACAAAACACATAAAAGCAATGTGGGCACCACGTAGAATTCTTTAATGTTAAACCTGGTGGTATGTAAAGTTACCGCTAGGATTTAAATGTTAAGTACTGACAGTACATAGATTATTTATATTCCAGATTGAAATTAATTTATGTGCTATTCTTCTAACATTCACTTATAAACGCTAAGAGCGTATTTGGAGATTGAATGTACGAACTGTGTAGTATGTACGGCACCTGTCGCAGTTTGCAAAGATGATGTTCTCTTGAGGTGTATATTTAATACAAATTTTGCCGTCGAATGAGCTTTTAGCGAGGCTTAAAATAGGACTTGTACAATCAGAGACACGTTAGGTAAGTGTTTTATTTTTTATTAAATTACCCGCTTGTAACTTTAATGTTCAGCGAGATTAACAGAAACTTCACGCCCTCAACACAAGCACCGAATTAGTTCAGGGAAGTTTAATATCGCCTTACAATTGGTTTCGACATGTAGCACAAAATTTAAATTTAATAAACTTTGGAATTAGCCCAGCAAACTCTTTTTGTGCTTTTATTATTGGTCTCACAATTAACCGGATTAATGTGTTGGTATTTACAATGCACATGCAGCATGCTTACAAGAAGATAGGATAAGACAATTTGGCCTCCTTTCCTTGTTGTGACAGCGCAGATAGACTTAATGTAGGAATGTTGTCTGTGAGAGTGCAAGTGTCTTAATGCCCTCCTTTTCAGATTACAGATATTTCACGGAAATTCGTACTGCCTTGAGACGTTAGGGGATAATTCAGCGCCAAAAATTTTAGGCGCATTGGAAAAGTAGCCAACAGCGACTATAGTCTATATAATTGTGCCGGTCTGTCTGTTGGTTCGTATGAAAAACTTTGGTCCCTCTGGAAGCACTTCTGAAGGAAGTTTGATTTTGGCGGTTTGGCTAAATGTGGAAAGAAAATTCCAGTTTTTCTAAAGTCGGACAAAAATAACAGACACTTTACATAAGGACGTAAGTACCTATAACTTACCACACATATGTATGACCAATCTGTTACTAATATTAAATTGTTTCCCAAAATTTCCAAGGTTACCAATGTTTGTACTGTGGCTATGATTACGCGGGTGCCACTGTTGTATGGAGCCGCAGTGGCGCAGTTGCTTGAGGCACTGCTTTACAAACTGTAAGGCCGCAGGTTCAATTCATGATGGTATAATTGTTTTTTTCGTTGACACAATATTTTCGGTCGCGCTATGGCCATGGGGCGACACATTCTTTAACAGTAATGAGTGCCAGGAATATTTCCTGTAGGTAAATTCTGCCTGTGCCTAGGGCTGACAATTTTACCAATCCAAGTGCCGATTGTCTAGAAATCTGTTAGCCTCAAAGTCCTGGAAACCTAAGGGCTTTTCCAGGCCTGTATGAGTTTGCTTTCTTCCCTCTGTTGTCATGGTTAACTTGTCTGCGGAAGTACAAATATCTTTGCTGTTACCTTTGTTACAACCAATACCAAGTTTGCTAATGTTCTGAGAACACGTTCTTTCCGCACTGTAACTGAACTTTCCCGATGGGTAAAGCAGCCTGGGCGTTGTGTTAACTACCCTCCACGTCTAACGTCTAGGTTAAAGAAAGAGTAGAGCTATTCCTGCACTTACCCTCTGGGCTTTCATGCCCTTATCTTGGGTGAAATTTACCTATACCTTTAGCGTTACTATTAAAGTAAAGATGGATGATGGAATTTATTGAGGGGTGAACGACACTAACGACACTTACGCTGCATGTAGCAATTGATGTATGATAACAGACCTCGAAAAAATACACGCTTGCTTGTGTCATAAGATACAAAGGAGCTGTATTTCTCCTCAACATTTAAATTGCCATGTTGCGTAGGAAAAGCCTTTTAAAATACGTTTTTGAAGAAATGATATAAGGAAGGAAAAGAAGAGGAAAAAGACGTGGGCAGCTACTTGGATGATATTAAGGAAAGGTATTGGAATTTGATAGAAGTAGCACTACATCGCACTGTATGAAGAAATGGCTTTGTAAGGGTCTGTGAAATTTGCAAGATAGACAAAAAATAAATGAATATAAAACGTTCAGAAAGAATGTTACAATAAATACGGTACATCCTGTACAAAAAATAGGGCTTCCGAATATTTCATATTTACCTACCAAAATATTTACATGCGGTGAGTTTTTCAAAAATATTAAATAGTCCCGGTGATCCTGATATCACTCTGACACGAACGGGTTTCTACTTGCTCCAACCGTCCCGACACATAGTGGTAAGGGAGGAGACTTGCAATCCGTTTGGAGCTCGGATCTCTGTAACTCAGGGGATTCACAAAATCAATTTGGTTTATTAATACGCAGAAACAGAGCTAACAACCCAGCAGTGTCAAGTATGGATTTAGAAGTTTAAAATATATTGGCGGACGGCATGTACCAAGTTTCCCCTCTTATTTCGCGACAGAAAGTATTTAGGTTTCAAAATGTGAGTGGTGTGTGAAAGAAGGGTGCATTAGCAGAATAGAGGCCCACTCTAAGATTGATGTTGACGTCCGTGATTAAGAGGATATAATATAAAAACCTAAAGTCTTCTGTGGTAAGACGCTTTGTAGCCGGACGTGCCATGGCTCAGGCGGTTAGTCGCCGGCCTCTACCGCGGAGGCCGGGTTTCGACTCCTGGTCAATTCATGTGGGATTTTTGTGGTGGACAAAGTGGCTCTGGGACAGGTTTTTTCCCGAGAACTTCGGTTTCCCCTGTCCATTCCATTCCACCGGTGTTCCTTTCCACGGAAAATGAAAAAATAATAATCTTCATCACAGGGTTGCACAATAAGGCTCAAGGGTGCGGTGCGACCATAGCGTCTGCTGTGGGTCCCTTCACCGCAATACGTTTGTAAATTTGTAACAGTTAATAATGTTTTGAAGAAGCTTACCACCTCAATCTACGGGGTAGAGGAAAGCTTGTTGGTCTATCCTGAAGATGTAGACGACAAATTTTGCCAAAGCGTCGGAACGGCATACCATTCTGCAAGGTGCCATATTCTGGAACACTTGAGTGTCCATCAACTCTCCTGTGAGAAGTTGAAATCTTGCATAACACATGAGATATTCATGTGTGAATAGGGGTTATGCTATATCTGAAAAGTCTTTCCTCTTACACGTATTTTAGTAGGCAACCTTAAGGAATAAATGTCATACAGTCAGAGTGATGTCCGGTAGCTTTGTTAGCCTTTACATTGGCACAATTTTCCTTTGCAATGACGTTAATGTCTGAATCAGTCCGGCACACGGTATGTCCTTTTGAGTATGTCGGAGTAATTTACGTTGAGTATGTTACCAACTTAGTAAGATGGGCATTGCGTATTTCACGTATGTGAGACAGGAGAGGTGCATACAAAGGTTTAGTTTGGGATATCTCAGGGAAAGAGCCCACTCGATAAACATAGGTGTAGATGGGATGGGATGGGCTGGTAGTATTAAAATGAATCTTCTAGATTTGGACGGTCGTGGACTGGATTGATCTGGCCCAAGATAGGGACAGTTGGCAGGCATTTGTGAAAGCAGTAATGAACTTACGTGGTCCTGAAAATGCAGGGAATTTCGTGACTAGCCTAGGGCCTGTTGGCTTCTGGGGAAGGGGTTTGCTCTGCGGGGTTGTTGTTAGATATATGCTCAGTTACGTTACCAGCTTTCCGCCAAGTAGATCCATTGGTGAGAATTCTCCATACAGCGTGTGGCTAGGCGTGTTTAGTAGCATTCCCTTTGTACACGGTAGATGAGTTACGGCGCGGAGATCAGGTTTCCTCCGCTTTTCCCAGAGGGCTTAGGCCAGTCTATGACAGAGTACTGAATGGAGATATAGAAACCCCAAATACAGATAAGTTAATAAACGCTGAAGTCTCTAACATCCTGTGATATGTTGCTAAGACAATGAGTTATGTGTGCTAGACATTTATAGGGAGAGTAGTTTTTTCATTTCAGACGCTGAAAAGTCTTTGAAGAATGACTTTTTTGTCCTTGATTTTATTGACCACTCTATGTCAGAACATGAATCACCGAACTCTCAATGATGTGACGTCATTTTGCAGAACAATAAGAATTCAAGTACAGAGGTTCGAAAGAGTGAAAACGACTTTGGATCCTACTAAGAACATCACTATGAAACTTAACAGGAGACAGCTGAAAATATATTCGTACTACGTACTCTACAGCAGATACACCGTAATCCATATGTTTCTCATATTCAACCGAATTCATCAAAACAGTGGTCTGAAATTGACACATTATATTGAAGAAGCCTTTATAAAAGAGTAAAACATAGATATTTTTCACTGAAACGCATTTTGTTTGATTTGTTAAAAGGAAAAAATTAATTATAATTTAGTTCTAGCCCATCATATTTTTCTTTCATTAAATTTTACCACCTATTCTGCGTCTGGAACACATTTGAAAGATAATTTAAATTTTGAATCATGCTGGATTATACTTAAATTTGTAGCACTACATAGCAATCTCTGGAGACCTTGTTTGGGAGTTCTCTAAAGATTAGAGTACAAAATGATATTTGCCTTAAAGTTAAAATCTCGGTGCATTATGTGGTATTTAGTGAATGCGACAACAAAACAAGCAGGTGAATTATAAAGGACAGCGTACATTTTTTATGCAGACATTAAATTCTCTGTGCTTACCGTCCGTAAATTTCTTTTAAAGACTGTGTCATTTGCTGCGATAATGTAGCGCCGATGGTATGTGGGTGAATTAAATATGAATATGGAGGCTTGGTGGAATGATACTGACTGGAAGAACCAAAGTACTGGAATAAAACCCTCTTGTAATCACACTTTCTCTACCACAAAAACACGTGGTCTGCTCTGGGCGATCCCTTGTTTCCATGGCTCAACAACCCTAGTGGGCCTATGCCGTATTGTTTTGAAGTTTTAGATCACACACAGACACACCACACTCGGTAGGACTTCTCTGGACGAGTGATCAGCCCAAAGGAGAGACCTCTGCCTGACAACACGTAACACCCACAAGAGACAGACTTCTGCAAACTCAGCCGGATTCAAACCCATGATTCCAACAAACAAGCTGCTTCAAACCTAGGTCTACAGGGCTTGCTCCGATTTTAGTCCAGCATAAAATATAAACTTGCCCTGCACACTCTTTAAGGCACATGCGTGATACAGGTACATCCTCCTTAACTCTTAACGTCGGCACTAAGATGTGAGTGCTTAGCTTCACGCCTCGGCCTTTTTAGACTCGTTAAGATCAACTGTATGCCTTAAATACGAGACAAATTATGATGCAGAGCCGGTATGTGTTTGTTGGGTTAGAGAAATCCATTTTTCTCCTGTCGAAAATGAAACGGGCGTATCATACATACCGTATCGATTACGCTATCCAAAACTCACAGGAGTGAAGTTTAAATTTTATCTACTCATTTTCCTATAAACACAGCAAGCTAGCTATGACATTTATAACATATAAGATTAGTACCTGCTATCAAATCCCTTTCTTGTGTCGCAACAACAGTACTCAGCACTAGGACTCTTCATTTTAGAGATTTGGAAATCACGCACGGTTAGACACACCACACTCGGCAGGGATCGTCTCAAAGGGTGACTACCCTTTGGGAGAGATCTCTACCTGACAACACACAACACTCAAAAATGACAGACTTAATATTCCGGCGGGATTCATACCTGCCATCCCAGCAAGCGAACATTCGCTGGCATACGCCTTAGACTGTGCGGACACCGGGAGTGGAACCCACTATTACATGGAATAAGGAAAGAAATAGAGAAAATAATAGACAGGTTATGGACCTCTTTTAGGACACAACAGGAGAAAGAATAAATAAGCATCAGTGCTACTGTGGAACAAACGCTTGCCAATGATGTGTACACGCCTTCCCATATTTGAAATCTCTTATGTCTGCGTCACATTCACAGTGAAATTAGAAACATTTTCGGCACCACAGTGTTTATATTACATTCTGAAACTGATATATATATACTGTAATTATTAATGGTGATCAGGTTGTAGACAGGAAATGGTAAAGAAAATGTAACACCAGTGTCATTAAATTTTTATTTCGGTGTAATTAGTAAATGAGTTTCATTTTATTGTATGGTATTGCAGTTACATTTTTGTTTAATTTATTTTAAGTTCTAGTCTTTGAAAGTTACAAGTTAAGAGTTTTTAGCCACAAACCTAATGAAAAACACATCCTATAAAGTAACAGTTGGTACCAATATTTGAAACCACACAAAACAAGACAAAATTTCAGCCGAAAGGGAAATATTATATACATCTATTTGATATTCATTGTCCCAGTTGGCTGTATTAAATGTATATATACGTAAAAAGACAGTCGAACAGCCAACAAATAAATGTTTATTGATAAATTAAAAAGTTAAAACGAGCATCTAGTTTCGGCATAATATGCCACCTGCAAGCTGGGTTTTCAAAAACTCACAAAACTCTCTATTGGCTGAGACAAAACAGTAATGGCCTTCACTTTACAAAATTATGTTAGACTTTGTATATTTGGTACATATTACTTTAAAATTAATAGGATGAGTTATTGATGAACAAATCTTGCGTAGTTGAATTATCTTCAGTAGTTGCGTAGTATATAGTTATTCTGCGAGGAGCGCATAGATTGATATTCTGTTTTTGTATCGAATGGTGGTTTTAATACTCCATGCTATCACATGTGTCTTCACAGCTGAAAGATATTAAGTAAATATGAGTGTTGATGTTCTGTATATTGAAGAGGGGATATGAAGTGTTCTATTTTCTTTAACATACATCAATTCTCTTTTTGTTGATATCTGGTGCGTGTCGGTTGTTGTTTTGTAGTGGTCTTGCTTAGGCTGGTGCCCCTTGTTGTGAGTGCATGCTGTCAGAGGTAGAGGTGACTGACTAGTTGGTATGGATTCGTTTAACCGACTGCGTATCTGTCTGTTACTACGCGATTCAGTAGGCTAGTTGGTTTAGTATTATGACTTCATATATCTTTTTGTGGATAATTGTAATTTATCGTTTATTTTGATTATTTTTCTAGTTTCGTGATATATATAGAAATTGTTTACGTTGGTTCTATTGTTTGGTGATATTTGGCGCGTGCAGATTGTTGTTTTATAGTGGTCTTGTCTAGGCTGATATTCTTTGTTGCAAATGTTTGCTGTCAAAAGCAAAGATGGCTGCGTGGTTGGCAGTTTTGTCGACTGAGTAGCTGTGTGTTATTTTAGGTTTCAGTAGAATTGTTGATTCTCTAGTATGACCTCATATATCTTGTTGTACGTAACTCTATGTCTGTCGTTTAATTTGATTATTTTTCCCAGTTTCGTGATATATATAGAATTTTTCCATGGTGTCGAGGTATTGCCCTTTTTGCCAATGAATTTGATTTGCAGGATGTTAGGTTTCTTGCCAAATCTATGTCCAGAATCAATTACATTTTGAGCGAACTTAGAGTTTTGCGGGTTTATGTTTTCAGCCTCCACACCAGGTCCAGTACTTTGCACCATACAATCGATTACTAATATCACAGCCGCAGGAGCTGCACACAGAATCATATTCTCTAAGTAATTTATCAATTGTCCATTGCTGTCTCGGCCTTGTCAGTACGCCAAGAAGTACTCGCTGCGCAGGTGCCTATTCGGGCTCGGTTGCCCTCCAGGTAGCAACCCATTATTAATAGCTCTCTCCGAAAACACATGCGGGATATATAAAGATCAAGTTAACACAGCACTGGGAACACACAAACTTTCCAATCGGCGAAGGCTGTATGTACAGTAAAAGGACATATACTTTATAAGAATCGTATGAAACACTAAAAACACTGTGTTTGCAAGTGGTCTTCATGTATAGATCCCGATGTCTTTCCCGCTTTTAACCAGTTTTGTACTTCCACAAATTTCACAAATTTCCCCGAAGTCAAATTTTACTTTAATCCCGCCAGTAGTAGACGCGACGATACATGCGGTGAGACAGGCACATGGACAGAGGGACAGACGGACACATGAAGTGACAGCCTGATAATATTTCCGTCATAGTGAGGTTTTTCATGGAGATTTAGTCCTGCCAGGAACAGAAAAAAGAAATTAGTCTTCATAAAAAGGAAAGAAATTTTGACGGAATTAAACGAATTCCGATCTTCTTGACAAATTTTTATGAAAATTCCCATACCAATTTCACGGATATCCGTTTAGTGCGAGCTGCGCAGATACACGTGAAGGGACAGTCTGACGGACAGATATGACGAAGATAGTAGACGCTTTCCGCGAATATGCAAACGCAACTACTCAGAATATTCATTACAACAATTTCGTTTCACTGGAATAAAACGTTTAACTTTTATTACATTCCTTTATAAGGTAAATTTTCCCGTAAAGTGATAGAATTTTCGAGATATCTTCTGTAAGTAAATTCTTGTGATTATTTTACTGCTGTGCTGGATAGCTTGTCGGAATTGATATTTGAGTCTATATGATACCTATATTAATAACATATAAATCAATACCTCATCAACCACACACGTTTTACGGCACATAGAACTTGTCATTCTTACATCTACAGGCTATTAAACTCACTTAAAGCGAGTGTTTTTCTGCCTTGTTACACTGGATTGGAGGTGGTGCCTATACATATCTCTGTAGCCGTGCAGTCTACATTGAAATTCTGCAGTTGCTTCCTGCGTTCGAATTTAACTGAGGGCATGGTATTTAGTCTCCTGGGTGTTTTATGTGTTTTGAAGGCAGCCGCCTCGGCGAAGATCTGATCGCTCATCCAGAGGAGTCATGCCGTGTGTGTGTGTTTGAGGGTCCAATTTTATGTGACCTACAAACTTCAACAACAAAGTGGTCTAGGCCAAAGTAGGGCTATTGCGCTAAAGGGAACCGTCAACACCCAAAATAGAAATGGGACATGAAAATCTCACAGCCATGTTTCTGAAGACTGCAGTCGTCTAAGACGCTGTCCTGTGTCAATAAGTAAATAATAACCGACATTTCGGTGGATCGTATCACTTTCGTATTCAAAGCCAAGCAGCCTCACTGCCTGAGGGCAGACGCATTTTAACATCACAGAAGACCTTAAATTTGTAAGAAAATATACTCATATGCTGTCGTCCTTTAGACAAAATTTGATGTGTTATTGTCTCAGGTTTGCCCATCTCGGTGGCAGGACGGTGTAAGGCGTGGGTCTGCGTCCCCTCCCATTCTGGTATTACGGTTTCGAATCCCGTTTGGGGCATGTACGGCTGTCTCCTTTGAGTGTAGTGTGTTGACAGTTATAAGTCTCTGCGTCGAGCTCATCACTGGTCCAAGGGGTTCTTACCGAATGTGGTGTGTCTGAGTGTGATCATGAAGCTTCGATAATGAGGAGACCCTGGCACATTAGGGGCTTTCGTGACATGTTAAAAAATTATCAGTTTTGCCATTGTGTGAGTTTTATGATATTCCATTTATCTCGAGAATAATTTTTTGCTCTTCTGTAAAATATCTCGGATTTTACACAACTGTTAATTCCATTCTTTTCAAAAGTGTGGAAGCTATAAAAATAAGTTTTATCACTCATGGCCAACAAAGGCAGGGCTCCTCGTGATTGCTATTCCGTAATTTTATAGAAATCTCTTGCATGTCAACTTGGTAATGTTGTATAAAGGACAGAAAACCCGGTAATAGTGGTGGACACCTAACTCAAGAGTCTGTTACAATGAGATGAAATTACATGCGTGTTAAGCCTGTGGCAGTAAATTTATTTTAGACGCTTCGATTTTAGGTTGCGTTGTGCTGTTCAGTGAAAGGCTTGGTGCAATGCACGGACCTTTAATTCTTCATACACTGTCAAACTCGGTGAACCGTTACGCTCGTGAATGTATTTCTGGGTGTTTGAAAATTAAAAATCCCTCAACCATAGGCAGTAGTTTTAATTAAATTTGGGCGTTTCTAAAGGGTTAACATTACATATATATCTCGAAGAGTTAGTATGTACCCAAAAAATATTAGTTTTACGAATATTTTTTGTTCTCATAAATGTTCTGTATTAAAACTTTAAACACTAACCTCAGGTGAAGTAAAGCACTGTATTGTTCTGCATAATTGTATTAATATATATATATTCATTTTCATTTATTGCCAAGATTTCAAAATGCATGAAACTATATATTCAATCCCAAAGTTGCCCTCCTTAAGAAGGGCAGAGGTAAATTTGTATGTTATAATCCTGCCATATAATTATCCTTTTATATGTTCAAGAAAGGGTTATTTTAAAATGAATGGTAAACCATTATAAGACATGCTAACCAAGCAAGAGCGGAATAATTGGCACACTTTTCACGTTATAATTTTTCATGTTTTCTTCGTACTTGTTGAGATAAACTTAACGGAACATATGGCTAGTAACAAACTTGGGCTACAGTTCACCAACCCAACTTTGACGCTATTCATAAAGAATAGGACGGACAGAATTTTTCCTTAACCCCTGCACGTGTGCAAACCTCCCGTGTTTAGGGCAAAGTGGCTTATGACAAAATATGTGAAAATGTAAGATGTCAAGACTTTAAAGCCAAAGTAACAAACAACCATTAATATAATGCTTTATAGAATGAATGTGTCAGACAGGGAAGCACTGAGGCTGAGATACTTGGTTGCAGCCTCCCAAAACGACAAGAATAAATTTAAAAATTCACAGTTTTGTAGGTAACATAATATCAAGTGTCTTAAGTGCATTATTCTGCAGCCGAAATCAGCCAATGAAATCAGCTGACGACTACTACGTACACTGGAATACTCAATAATTAGTTAATAAAATTAAAAGCAAGAAGATAGGACACTTGACTGAGTTATGGAATATATAGATATATTTGTACGTAGGAATATACAAATGTAGTTGCGAAAAGTGTTATGTTACATTTATACATACCCTAGGCAGTGGTACCACATGTTCGTTTCTTAAGTATCGTCTCTGTGCTGTGTACTATGGATCAATAGTGGCTATGTTCTGTCACGCATGCGCATTAAGATGAAGTGTTGCGCGATATACTACACAAAGAGTTAACTCCAACTCTGCTACTCAATTAACAAACAATTTTGTTGATACGCTTGTGTATGCTATGATCCCAAACAATTCATAAGTTTATGTGTAATCACATACTTCATTTTTATACACTTTTAAGCAGTAATTAAATTGTTAAACTATATTACATTGAATTTATTTTAATCACTTGTATCAATTGCAAAATATAACAGGCTTGTAAAGCTGCAATAACACGAAGCGGTCAAGAGACAGGTGTTTGAAGACAGACCATACATTTTTATATAGATATTTATACTTTTATGTCATGAACTTCATGTACTTACATACCGGATTTTATCGTATGCAATAAAATTAAAGGTTAAGTCTTATAAATATTAGCATTCAGTCACAGCCTGCAAAATACACATGCCTAAAAAGAATACTCCCTGATGATGGTTGAAATAGTCAGCTGAAAAATAAGGGAGTGTTTAAAATTAATGTGGAATACTTTGTTATAAAAGCTTACATGTGTAAAACAACTGCGCGAAAAGTATGTAGTATCGAGTATTATAAAACTTTTTACCCTTTAATTTGTCTAGCTTCAAAACAGGCAGTAAAATTAAACAGAGTGTCCCCTGATAATAAAGTATATCAGCGAAAATTCATTTTAAAAGAGCATGTACTCCACCTTTTGTGCCCCATAATCTCATCCCATTTTACACCACTTCTATCACTTTTGATTCAAGCATTTTTACTTGTACGTACCCATTTTTCAGAAACAAGTACAGTATTAAACAGGGCCTTTGTGTACTTGGAAATATACTGCACTGAAAGCACAACATAGCGGAGTGGACCAAGCTGCCTTAATTACATAAGAATCCAAATCCTTTAGAGTTATTGGATTTTAATTAAAGAATAGCTGCGCGTGTGTTGCGGCACATACTTCAGTCACAGAAAGTTAAAATATAAAACAAAGATAAAACTGTCTTCTGAAGCATCTCACACGACAAATGTTACCAACCTCCATTCTAACAATAAAAGGACAGCAACAGGTTTGTTACTTCAAGCAAGTAAGAATTAATCGTTAATTGAGGTAACATTTCTGCCAACAGGAAGTGTTCATAAGAGCACTGTAACAATATGTTACTTCGGTGCACGTACGTACTGACAAGCCACCACAGAATCTGCATGTAACTGAGTTAGAGACATCAGGAGTCAGAATGCGAAGGAGGGGTAAGCGCTAAAAATAATAATTCAGCTGCGTAGTGCCATGTTATATGCAGGTGTATAGAACTTTGGAAGAATCTAGAATCTGCTTCTGAGCTTTGAATTACCCTTCAGTATTCTGAGGCTCGTTAAACTCTTGGTAGCTCTCTCAACATTATGCACCACGCCAAAGAACTATTCACCGTCTGTCCACGATATGCCGGCATACGGTGTGTTTAGACGTATAAATCTACTCATTTTTGACCTCAGCATGTTATGGAGGCCAGTGGTTAAATTTATCTTCCAACCCCTATACTCCCAGGAAACAAACCTATTATGCATTGAATATGAGCCTGGATGGACCCGGGAACCTTTCAGGACTTTTGGATAAGAAAGCAATATCTTGCCCTACCGGCGTTAAAAACTTCCCGCTTGTAGCCTTGTCACTATGCCACTGAAACTCTTTCAAAGCAAACTGTCAAATTTACAAGCTGTACTAAATAATGTTTGCACGATGTTACGCAACAAACTGATGTATATAAAATCAACGGATTTCCTTGTACTTTCGAGGTGTTGCCGAGATTCTTGCACATACAGGTCTAAAATATTCCGTTTAAAAATATATATGTTCACAGTACTGATTTTATGTATCTATTTTACGAATTTATCACACAGTTTTCAAGTCCTTTTAATGATATTTGACAACAAAGCGGTAAAGACACTGTTCGGCCTGAACAGGTTACAAGTAGCCTAATATGAGGGGGCAAATCAAGCAGTCAAGGCTTCATAAACCTGCATAACTTTTCAGAAGGGCGAAGGCCTCAACCACATCGCAACGGACACTTAAATCTAAAGTAGCCATTTTGAATTTGACGTATGTGCGAACTTGAGCACCTCAAGAACTGTCCCATAAACTAACGTTACCTTCTTGACATACTGCGTAGTGCTGAAACATTTTAATCCATAAGTTTGTGCATTTTGGTACAGTTCAATTTTGAATGCGATTGGCTTCTTATACGAGAACTACCTAAGTATCTAACAAAATAATTAATTAACTTCATGGGGCAGGGGCCGTCTTCAGAAGCTAATATTTTCTCGGCTATTCAAGAAATTCCCCGCATTTTGTGGAAACCAGAAGTTCATTACCGCATTCACAACAGCACTCCACCTGTCCCTATCCTGCTCCAGGTCAACCCAGTCCACGCCCAATCCCACGTCACGAAGATCCATTTTATTACTATCCTCCCATTTATGCCTCGGTCTCCCAAATGTTCGCCTTCCCTCAGGTCTCCCCACCAAAATCCTGTATGCACCTCTCTTTTCCTCCATAGATGTCATATGTTTCTACCGTCTCATTCCTCTCGATTTGAATACCCCAGTAGTATTTGATAATGAGTACAGGTCATTAAGTTTCTCGTTGTATTCCTAGTCTTCTCCAGTCCCTTGTCACCTTGTCCTTCTTAGGCTCAAATATCCTCCTCAGCATCCTATTGTCGAAAAACCTCAGTCTTTGTTCCTCCCTCAGTTTGATTGACCAAGTTTTACACCCATACAAAACAACATGTAAAATTATAGTTCCATATATCCTAGCCTTTGTGCTTTGGATAGCAAGCTGGAATACAAAAGACTCTGCACTGAATGATAGCAAGCATTCCCCGACTTCAATCTGCTCTTAATTTCTTCATGAACGGAGTTTCGATTCGTTAGGGGTGTTCCCAAATATTTGAATTCTTCCACCTTTCAAACGGTTTATTATCTACCTCTGTTTTGATTCCGTTCTGCATTCTGATTTCGAGACATGACCATGTAATTAGTTTTCTCAGCATTTACTTCTAGACCAATCTCCTTACTGGCAATCATTAATTCTTCTTTGTTCTTTTTTATACTATGAAAGCTTCCGCCCAATATATTCACATCATCAGCATGTAATCAACTCATTACAGCAACCTTGTAAATTTTAGCCTGTCAGTGGCAATTGGTCTGAAATCTTGTCAATTGTGCTCTCTAAAGGTGGTAGGCTTGTAAAGAAACATGTCGGAGGTAAGTGCTTGAAACTAATATGTAAGTAATAATATGACATTTATTGGTAACATAATTTGATTACTTTGAAGACAAAGTACATTTCCCTCTATTTGTAAAGTATAAAATTATAAAGCTCAGTCAGGGAAAAGTTTTGGTTCGATCTCGAAAGCAGAACACCTTACTACAACATGAATTGTGTGGAAAAAATTAGAGAAGAATTTTGCTAAATGAACTGCGGATTTCCTTTATTCTTTATGATATGAATCTGAGAGAACATTACGAAAGTAAGCACTGGAGTAAAATTGAAACTTATAATTTCCTGAAATGCAGATCAGCTCTTAGTACCTGAGAATATAATGATGAATATTAATGAAGGGAAACAGGCACTGAAAGGGATAATTGAATTAGAAAAAATGAACACACAAAATTAACAGTGAAAATTTGTGTACCTGACCTAAATTCATGTGACAAAAAACGAAGGATGGTGGAGCAAAATTTGAATCATATGATATTTTTATTTTTACTTATTATAATCTTGTCTTTCTTACAGAAGTTACTGTTCCGTCAAAAGGGAGAAAACCTGCAAGATATATCGAAACACATACAGCAAAAGTGCTACTCTTTTGAAATGGAAGCACTCACATTTTGTAAAATAGTGGAAAATATTTATTTTGAGTTACTACTAAATACTTAAGAACGCACACAACTACTACAATTACCAGAAAGTAAGATGTCTGCAGCAAAATTTGTTTTAATTTTTATGGTTTCTGCTACAATTTCATGCAGAGTCCTCTGCTCCCTGAAGATTATCCGTAATGATTTTCACCTCATGGATTACACGAAATTAATAAGCGAAGAACACTTCGCTGTTGGACATTCACTTGTGATGGTGCTGCCGCATATGGAACAACACTGAAGTAATGACGCAGTGTTCTGCTTGATTAAGAAAGTGCACGCTTCAGTCCGTTGGCCTATACTTGTGTTTAATGACAGGTACGAGATGGAAGCAAGCAGGTTCATCAGAACACACAAACACGGAAGTTACATCATACTCATACCTGGACCCTGTCAGAATTGGGAGGAACATATTTCCGGCAGCAACTCTCAAGATTGCATTTCGGTAACACGAGGCAATCCTGGAATCCAAGAGCAAAATTTCTTATCTGTGTAAAGTCAAATTGCTATCATTTTGACACCAAACTCATTTCAAGAGCTATCCTCAAAGAATTTTGGTTTCATGGAGTTTTGAAAGCCGCTGTCTTCTTCATGAAGTCCAGTGAAGGTGGAGGTAAGGAGTCCCAGCAAAGTACATCTCATTCAACACAAGACATTCACATGGAACTACACACTTGGTTCCCTTATGAGAATTTGCAGCTGTGTGACCCAGCTGAAGGCACTGTACCCGTCAAGTTTTTCCCCATACGAAACCTTAGCTACATCAGGAGAACGACGTATTTAAAGGACATTTTTTTTAAAATTTGTACGGATGTCCACTAAGAGTACATGCTCGTATGTCACCGCCGTTCCTGAATCCGCCTAAACTCTTTTGGTATAACGACTCTGACTATTATGATTCGTACGAGGATGGATTGGAAATTGAAATGATAAGAATAATTGGAAAGCTTCTTAATATGTCATTGGTTATTGGAGATGGCGACAATACGAAATATCATAACGGTACTCTTCATATACGTATCGGGGTTATCATTCGTTTGTTTCAGTCAAGGGGAATGAGTTTACACGGAGTTACCTCACTGTTCGGTATGTCTGGTACACGCCGTGTACTGTAAAATATTATAGGTGGAACCGTTTCTTCAACATATTTTCTGTAGAACTGTGGATATATTTGGCTTTGTCACTGGTCTTGGCTGTCATTACAGCCCGCTCCATTTCAATGTGCGCACACAATTTACACTTTCACGAATTCGAAACTTACACCAATATTCTAAGTGTTGTTACCAATATTATAGCCGTCTCGATATCAGAGTCTGTAGACAGACACCCGCGCAGTGCAGCACTACATGTGTTCTTCTTTTCCTGGGTGTGCTTCTCTGTTGCCATCAGCACAGTATTCCGGGCTTACCTCACTTCGTACCTTGTCGAACCAGGGTAAGAGAAACCAATCAAAACTGTAGACGAAATGTTAAAATCTGAAAGAAAATTTGGTTTCATTCAAGGCCATGAAATATTTTATGCCAATAGTTCCAAATCTGTTTACTTAGCAATTCTCAAAGACGCTGTTCGCTGCCCTGACCAAGGTACGTGTTTCAAATGGACAACTATGTATCACAACATTTCAACAATTTCAAGTGATCTCAGAGTGGTAGGTTATCGCAAACTTAGAAATTGGACAGATGAAAGCAACAGACCTTTATTATGTGAACTGAAAGATGGTGTTGTTGGAAGAGTTGATATTGGGTTTTGGTTAACGAGGGAATCCCTTTCTTGGAATACATAAATGACGCCATAAGTCACTGAGTAGAGGGGAGAATTTTTATGCAATTAAATAAACTATTTTTTGAAAAACAAAAAACAGATTCAGATTTTGACTCTTATGCGTTAGACGACACGTCCTTTGCTTACAGCATCAAACAAATGCAGACCGCCTTTTATCTCTTATTGTTGGGATATGCATTGGCACTTTTTTTTATGATTGAAGTCCTGTGGCATCGTTACAAATCAAAGGGCGTGAAACAGGACGAACACCCCTCTCACGGGCAGATATAAACAGGCAGTTGTGAAGCCTGCCTGAATGAAAACTTTCTCTATACAGATGAGTTTATTACATGGCGCTATCAAATGGAAGCTCTCCGTGATTTCATGTGAATGGCTGACGGCCATTATGGAGCGAAGGTTTGGAAATAGCGTACTTTTCCTGTGTCAGTGTAGCTAAATATGTGTAATTGCATTCGTGTAAGTGAGTGCTCTAAATGTTGTAATTGTCTGTTTGAATTTATCGTATTGGGAAGTAGGATTAGTATACTTACGGCATGTTATTGGTACTACTTGCAAAATTCGGACCCTATTGTGGCTAGGTACCATGTAAAGGACTCGACGTCGACATAGCTGCTTACTCACCAACAGCAATCTTACCTCCCCATTCAAACTTCCTTCTTCTTCCATTAAGACATTGTCCTCAGCTTGTGAGCCTGGTAAGTGTTGAAGAATGGAACACTATAGCCAAAATTCCTTCTCTGAAGCTACCACTGAATTCAGTTTCTTTTGGCCCTGATGCAGTAAGAGACCGGACCCTCTGTTCGCGCTTGTTTTTCTTGGGGGGAGGGATTTCTTGCTTGAAGTTATTTTGTGATTATTTAAGTATGTATTTCTTGTATTTATACCATGACGTGGCCCAGGGTGTATTTGTGTGCGTAAGAATTGCGAGTCTAATTTGATCAGTCACAGTGTTAGCAAATCTTTATTATTCTGTATTGTGTGCCTATATTACTCACTGGAAACCCGAAACTCAGGAAGTGCAGTTTACTTATATTTCCCTAGTTCCTCCATCCACTGAGCCACAGCAAAGGGAGGGTGGTGCAAGTAACGTGGTAGGATTACCTTCGTTGTTTGACTGTTGTCAAGTTATGTTCAGAATGGTTACTTTATGTACGGTAAACAGCAATAGACTGGGGTGGTTTTCGGAGAAGTTCTACAGTTTATTTGTTGTTATTGAAGTTTTGGTTGTTTTCGTGTGAGAGCATGAATGCTAACGATCTTTTGAAGGAGGAAATATATTATGACCTGCTTTCCCGGTGGATTAACAATACCGGGTATATTCAATTTTTGAGAAAAATATTTTGCTCTTTCATGACATAAACTCTATTGTCCATCTTGCAAACTAAGGTTACTCTAGCCCGCAAAAATACCAGAATTTTATTGTGGGTAATATAGAGAAATACAAGGGTTTGGTAGAGAAATCTACACCATAACCTTGGTTCCTCCATTCCCCCTGTTCGTACTCTAGGTTCTTCACTTTGTTGTTCGGGTGACTGCACTTCCTAATTGGGCTGATATATCTCTTCAGGGTTCAACGGAAATTGTTTTAAGTTTGGAGTCTATTTAAAAGCTGACAAAGAATTAGTGGTCAAGTCGTCTGGAGGATGGACCAGTGGAAAGAGCGATAATTCATTCGGATATTGGAGTGTTAAACACGCGCTCATTCGGACGTCGCTGGTTCCCCTACACAGTTATATAAACCTCTGTTTGCAAGACATACCGCGGAGAGTGCCTTGCTGCTTCGAATAACGACCAGTTCTTCACTTGGGATTATGTAACGCCATTTTATAACTCTATAGCTGGTGAAAATGTTTTAGTATTACAGTAGCCATTTAATAAATTGCATCACCCAATTAAGAGGCTGCAAAGAAATTTACTCTCAGTAGATGAGCTGGGCGTAAACCTGCTTATGTAATTTAAGCAGAAGTTACTTAAAATAAATGCCGTTTTTACGATGACTGACCAGTTACTCCTGTACTTTTTGTCCATACTGTAAACGTCCTCTTAGCAGCCGCGTGTAGGAAGCTTTGAAAGCCTGTCAGAATTTTTACTTGATCCATAACGATCATATATTCTTCTTTATTTCTATAAGGAGATTTGACCTCCTGAGACAAGAGAAATTTTGGAAGACTATAGAGGGAGGTTGAGTGACTCGGCGTACACCGACTCTATTAAGTCTTCATCAAAGTGTCAGATTATGGCTAGAACAGTGGATTGGTTAAATGTATTACAACCTTCCCGGGTACTTTTAAAAATCCTTTTACTTCCTTTGAGAACTTTATATGTTATGTGTCCACGACCAAAACACTTCCTTTAATGACAATATTAGGGCTCGAAATGTTTGCAGCAGAAACAGTATTATACCTGTTCCCACTCCTAATGGGTTTTCCGCTGTTGATGTGACTTCCTATTCACGTAATCGTGACAGTAACATGTCCAATGCCAAAAGTTGTTTCTATTGTCACCTAGTGGCTCATATAGTGAGAGATAGAAAGGAAAGTTAGGGCGAGTGTGGCCGAGACGGAAAAGATCATTGGCGTAAACGCTCTGAGGCGTCAGTAACTAAGGAACGAGAGCGCATAGTCGGGATATTGGATTCCGAGATGCCTTAAAGCTAAAGTTGTCAAAACTCAGATCACTAGTAGCCATCCCACGTGTTGATTTTAGCGCATATGAGAAAAGAGAAAAGGAATAGATTGAAGTAATGAGTAAGGTCATAATAATGTACGAAAATCACCTAAACCCATCTTTCGCATCAACCGTAAAAAACTTTATGCTCTTGAAAATCCAACAATTTCGGAGATCATTCTCTCATAATTTAAACCGTCCACTTGTCTAACTTAATCTTCAAAAGAGACACAGTGTCCTAACAATAGCAGACATCATGTGCGAGCAAGGGCGCATAAAATGGGGCTGCCATATTACAGGCCCCCAAATGCCCAGAACCGAAAAATATATATATTTTGTAATAATGTATCAAAGGCTTACATGAATTCCCGTTCAGTTGAATCATACACTGGAATTTGCTGATGACTAGTACTTTAGAGTTATGAAACATAAATCAATAAAATTAAAAAAGAATATAAGACACTGATTGAATCATGGAAATTGTATTTATTTTGCTGGGTATATTAATGCAGTTGCAAAGAGTCATGATGTAATTACAACATGATTTTATAACATAATTTATAAACGAAAATATTATACAGTCAGAGTGTCATCCCAACAAGAAATTTCTGGGTGCGCCCCTGTGCGGCACGATGTCCAAGGGATGGCAAATCTTCTCGGAAACTTTATAATATGGTCGGAATTTCTACACCAATGCAAGGGAAAATGCCACAAAAACTTCAAATAATCTGAGGTATGGAAAATTAAAAAGGATTTAGTCATCGTATGTGGTGGAAATAATGACATAGATAAGATAAGAACGAAATTGAAAATGATAGATCCCCCTCGCAATTGCCTCCTGTCGAGATTTTACCAGAGTTTACTCTAAGAAAAAATCATATCTCAACAATTTTCCTTTCAAATCTAAAGAAATAAAATTTAGCAATAAATTTATGAATTAATTAATTGAGGCAAATTGTCATGTGATTTTGTAATGAATGTAGGACAGCAAATTGTATGCAATATAAAAATGTAGCGGAAATATTGTATTACTAATATATTTTTGGTTGATGGAGAAAATCCGTTACACCTTGGATCACTAATTCTTTAAACCACACATTGATACAAATCACATGTTTTACAAATTTATTTTAGTGTGATATTCAACGAAACAAGTCACCGACATATGCTCATATTACACACCGCGCGCTTATACACAGTGCCCTTTTGCCTGACGTATTTAGAAAAAACTCGACATCAGGGTATGTTGGGTTTGCTGCCCAGTGTTTTTTATGGCAGCTGTCAAGTCTTATAACGTTTGATGCAGCCGTACTTCTCCTTCGAACGAAACTAGGATGATAGCGATCTTGGCTTTTCCCAGCTTTGTCGATCAAATTCCTCACAAGAAGGTGTCTGAAATCTCGGTGGTTATATTTGCACCACGTGAAGATAACAGAACGCAAATTTTGATTAGGGTTAATACAGAAAGTGGAAAAAGATGTTCGTGTTTCACTTGAAATTACGTCGACACATTGAACAGCCCTTTGCTATAAGAACAGAAATTTCGATGTAATCCATGGTCCGGTTATACCATGACAAGGTGAGATGCTTCACAGGCCGGTTGCTGTCTTAACAAAAATACCCTTCTGTTGGTGTTGGGTCAATGTTAGTTCACATGTGAACGTGTCGTATGTCCTTCCAACATAATGCGGAAAAATTTCCCCTGGGTCTCACCATTACATCATCCATTTTCAGTTTCAGCTTTTTCGGACCAAAGTCAATTGGCATGTTTTTTATGTTGCGTCGTACTGTCCCGTATGAATTTATTTTACATCTCTCTAAGTCGTCAAAATCTTGGGGATGAAAATATTTGTCCATCTATAGTTTGTGCCCTAAGCCTACAAATCTGTGAGTCAAATGTCTAAGAGTTGTATATGTTGCAGTCACGTTAAAAGTGGCTGTGAATGAGTCTGTACCAAGTACACCCTCATGTCACATGTGAACCTTGATTCGTCGCACACTTTTCAAATTTCGAGTTTGATACGTTTTCTTTTCTAGGAAATACACTGCCTGAAAGTAAATCTGACCTTGAATTTTAGAATTGCCTCGTCCACAGTCAAATATTCCGAGAGGTTGTAGAATTTAATATTAGTCATGTACAATGTGTCAAAGACGGTCCTTACTTTCCACAGAGTCACATTCCTCTTTTTGGGCAGGTCTCTGTGAGTTTTCTGCAAAATACAAAAACGCAGTTGGTGTAAAATCTCTCTTGTGTAATGGTCTCGAAGTAAAACGGGTTGTGTAGCTTTCTAAGTTTAGATAAGTGGTCTTTACATGTGTCTTTCGAGTTATATCTGCAGAGCTAAGCCAATGAATGTCATCATGTCCAGCAACGTAATATCAGTTATTCGGCGGCTAGGCCCTCTTTTTTGTTCAAGCGTTCCTGGTAGTATAAATTATTCGCTTCGCTAGAAGCTGAACATTTTCTGTGAAAAAGAGCACCAACACAGCCAGTGGGGAGCTGTTTTTGTTGGAGTGAGGAGTTTCACTGTTTTCACTCTTTTTGCTGTGCCGTTAAATGAATGGATATTGACATTCCTTCCTTGAAAGCGGTCTCAAGTTTGGTGATCTTCCGCCGCTTGTTGCAGTTTCTGGCTCGTCTTCTTATGCTGAGACCTGTTGTTTTTCTTGTTGCTCTTCTTTCTCCTCTTCAATTCATCAAATTCTTTTTGAACATTCCTAGCCTCAGCACCTGATTCGGAGTTTGAATTTTGACTGAATCATTCTCATTTTATATCAGTAAGTGGAAAATTAGTGAAAAAATTACAGTTCTCTAAATATGTGAAAAAGAAACTATTCTCAGTAGTGTAATGATCGATTAGGCAGATAATGTGAGGGTTAAATATATATGTATGTAATGAACAAATAATTTTTTCACGTTTGACATTCTGACATCTAATATTTTGATGAAATAAGGGCATGAAGGTTTGCAAACTCTTTCTCCATTACCAGCTTATTTTGTCTTAAAGCCACAAAATCAACATTTGTTAATGATTTTTCTTCTAATTGTGTTATGAATAAAAGTCGTCCCTTTTAACAATGATTTGCTTTATTCTAATTGGTTTACGATTACTTTCCTCTTGGGAGAATTTAATACTATCCTTAACAATAAGAGATCTAGTTCATTCAGAGCTTATTATAACATTAATTACACCCAGTACTTCACTAAGTTTTCCCCATATGTACTTCTAGATGGACAACCTGTCCTGTAGGTAGTAAAAATATTTCCTCTCCATTAGGAGAACAATAACTTCTTTCTAACAAAATATTATCATCTTTTTTCCAAGACAAAGAATGGTAGATGAATTTCTTGTAGTTAGAAACAAATTTTTAACTCTAGATCCCATACACCAGTAATCAAGCCTTTCTGCAGTTTGTTTATATGGAAACCATGTGCAGTATAATGAGCTATATTTAGGCTTATATTGCATGTTTATACGTGTAAAAACCTTCATTAATATCTGCAGGTTCGTACTAAGCGTGACATTTGTGTTGACATATGTGTACAGCTGCAAAACAAATCGTTTGGGAACAAACATCACAATAATATTAGTATTACTTGAACGTTAAGAAATTTGTGTCAGAACTATAAGACACCAAACGATCCATAAAGTTGTCGCACAGTGAGCCCTTTGAACCCTACGAACGACCAATATCGGGGTCGCCAACAGTTGTCAAAATTGGGATAATTTTTTCCATCCGTCCCTACGAAGAGCTAAGGTAACATATGTAATGTGGTTTCCCTGAAGGCCACTGCTGCTTTGTGCTTGAGTATGTCTTTACCTCCACCCCTTTAACTCGTCCAAAGACCGTGAATTAGATGTCAAAATTACGAACTGCGGGTTTATTATAGGTGACTGATGATGTTCCAGGCGCTGTTTTGTTTATCGGTTGCACTAGAGTCGTGTTTTGTATTGATTTTAATAGTGGAGTATGGAGCAAATACTAACTGACCATCTGAGAGTTTTCCAGTGGTGTACCCTAAAGTGTATTTTTTATTCCAACTGATGCATAAAATCTGGAGATATCCAAGAAAAACGATGTTTACACATACAGTAGGGCTCAAGGACTTGCCTGTTGTAGTCTGTGGCATTCTGTGGGGTGGTGCGGCAGTAATGTGCAACTCTTACCTGTCTAACGTAATAAAATATTCGTTGTAACTCTTGAATACTAAGAATTTTACACAGCGTTTACAAAATTTTATATCTGTTGTGCTCTCACCAAGTGGTTCATATTTTCGTGGCATATGGTTTCCTGCAGTCACACACAACACTATTTAAGAGTCAGAAGTGTAGCAAATACACACAATATTAGCCATGAAAAAATCAAAGTAGACAAGCAAGCCATTCGTGAAACACAGGTTGCAGACAGACTCCGGGTCAGGTGTTGAGGTTAGTGATGTTGAAGACGAATTCGATGACTTGAGGTGGAGGAAGCGGAACAACAAGAACAACAAGTCTCAGCCCAAGAAAATGACCCTCAATTTGCCACAAGTGGCTGAGTATTAAAAATAAGCAGTCCGCTTCAAAGAAGGAACATCAATATCCATCCTTTTGTCGGTCCAGCAAAAGGAGTGGAAACAGCGAAGCTTCTCACATCAACAAAGGCAGCTCCACACTGGCTGTGTTGATGCTGTTTTTCACAGAACATTTTTAAATGCTGGTGAAAAAACGAACTTGTACTACCAGCAAACATTGGAAAGACAAGCCGGACCCAAGCACCGAATGCCTGATATTACGTTGCTGGACATGATGACTTTCATTGCCTTAGCTCTGCAGATGAGACATTAATTGAAAGACACTTCATGACTACTGATCTAGACTTAGAAAGCTACACACCCAGTTTTACGGCGAGACAATGACACGAGAGAAGTTTTACACGTACTGCGTTTTTGCACTTTGCAGACAATTCACAGAGACCCGACCAAGACGAAGAATGTGACACTATGGAAAATAAATACCGTCTTTGACACATTGAATCCGACTTATGCTAAATTCTACAACCCCTAGGAACATTTGGCAGTGGACGAGGGGATTCTAAATATCAAGTTCAGAGTAACCTTCAGGCAGTATATTTCCAAGAAAAGGAAACGTATCGACATGAACATTTACAAATTGTGGGACGAGTCAAGGTAAAAGTGTGACGTTAGGATGTACTTGGATACAGACTCAGGCCCAACCACTGACGACATGAGTGCAACACAAACATTTGACTCACAGAGTTGAGAGCTTAGGGCACAAACTATTTATGGACAATTATTTTTATCTCCAAGGCTTTTTGGCTACTTAGAGAGAAGTAAAAAATTCATATGGGGCAGTACGGCCCAACAGAAAATTCGTGCCCTTTGATTTTTTGACCGAAAAATGAAACTGAAGAGGGGTGATAAAAGGGTGAGGGCCAGGGGAAACTTGACTGCATTACATTGGAATGACAGACGACACGTTTACTTGCTGGCTAACACGGACATGTAATTTGATAGCACTTTGTACCCGGAGACGCCGAGGAGACTTGCAAATTTTGCACTTTTTGGCTTTCCTAAGGACAACGTCCAAACTTTAGCGGTTATAATGGGTAAGCCGGGGGAACTCGCTACCTCATAGTTTCTGTTGTTCATGCACCAGGAAGAAAGTACTGTAACTGCCATATGCGAGCATGTTTATGGCACTTGGGTTAGAGTGCCCTGTCGTAAATAAGTTACGGATTGACTTCGGTGCATTGATTTGTGACCCTTCATTTAGCGATTTTGTAAGACTTTTATTTACTTACGTAAACAGAATTGACTGTCCGGCAAAGAAGTGATACGTGTCAGTACTGGCTGATCAACCACGTGCGAATATGTACAGTACTGAAAAGTTCAGGCCGATCCCAATGGCCGCCAGGTGCAAGGCTTGGGTCTGCCGCCGTTCGTTTGCTGGTGTTGTGAGTGCGAATCCCTCCTTGGGCATGGATGTCTGTCTCTTTTGAGTGCCGAGTGTTGTCAGGTAGAGGTCTTTTCGTCGGACGGATTATTCTTCGAGAGGAGTCATACGAAGGTTCAGTGGGGCTGAGTGTGATCGTGAAGCCACCATAATGATATCCTGGACTACGAAGGGTTTTGCGCCACTTGGGGGGAGGATTAAAACATTTTGAGTACGCTGTACAATACGTAGAGTAGGTGCTTAAAGGAGGGGAGCTTTCAAGCATATTGGTGCGTTGTGCTTCCATCAGTTACATGAAGGGTTCAGGAATGTTGGAGTAGTAATATGTGTGCAAAATGTATCTTTTCATGCCATATGCAATAAAACTTAAAACAAGAGTAACTTAAACGGTATTAAATTAAATGAAGTTTTAAAACGTAATTTAACAATACCTCGGGTGTAATGGACTTCGATTATAACGGATAGGTTGTGGACTCCCTTGGGATCCGTTATAAACGAGGTTGACTGTAATTTTATATGTAATATAAATAAAATACGGAGAAGTCACGGGAAGAATTTGAGTGTTTGCCTGCATTGAAACTCAAGAGCTATCAAATTTAAATTATAGATTAATAATTATCAAATCTAATGGCTTGAAATTATGCAAAGTTTATATTATTTCCTATATAATTCTGTGTAATTACATCTGCAAGTTTACCTTGGAAGTATTCTACCAGTATGTGGTTACATTTGAAAAATGACAAACAGGCAACAGTTTATTTTAGAGGATGTACAATAATGAAGAAAAGAAAAACTTTTACACATCTGTATGGTGGTATACGTATGTTATAATACTTTGCATTCATGTTTTAAAAAAGCTTTGCAGATATTCATAAGGCAGACCCTCTGCCGCTTTCATTAACCAATGATCATCTGACTCAAATTTGCAAAATATAGGCATGTGCACATACGTAGAAAATAAGTACTGTCCTTTCATTCAAGGCACTGTGTAGTGTGATACATGTATTCCAGCTATTAAGAATACAGCTGGCTCCATCGTCAGGGCAGATATTTTTTCAATATTCGTACCATTCTCCACACAACACGTGGTGTTGCATAAATCCATATTCCCCAAAAACATATCCCGACAGTTCAACAGAGCGTTTTTGTACATAATATTCTTAATTTGTGTTTCAATTTGCTTCCTGTTTTTATTTATCTTAAATCGTAAAATACTGGCACACACATTTATATAAGGCACTGACAAGTTTTTACAAATTGCGGAAAACAGACAGCATAATATCAACCTATATTACTGAAAAGAAAATTTCTTATTTATTTATTTAGTTATTTATTTTATTTACATTCCATGAATTTGAAACACCCAATGGACAAAGAAATATTCAAAACCATCAAAACAAGTCACAATGACTACAAACTATAACTATTCCTAGAAACTTTAAATTATTAGTAGTGGGTACTTGTTTGTTATCATATCCTACATTCAGATCTACATGCGAACTGTTTTTGTTTATAAATTACATTTAAGGAATTTTATCAAAATTTAACCTGAATAAATTAGCATTAAAACTTTCATTTACAATTTTAAATTCTGTGGTTTTAAAATCATTTTTGAAACTAATAGGTTCAGGTTTAGTAACAATTATACTTGTATCATCTGCAAAAAGAAATGTTTTAGATTTTACTATCTATAAATATGTTATTTTTAATTTAAATAAGTCATTAATTCAGAGCAAAAAAGCCATAGTCCAAGCATTGAACCTTGTGGGAGAGCATGTTTTACAACACCCCAACTGGAAGACGTGTTACAGCCATCATGTTTATCATATATAATCACTCTCTGGTATCTACCTTCGAGGTAAGATTTAATCAACATATAAGCTTTTCCTGTTATTCCATAAAATTTTTATTGAAACAATAAAATGACATGCTTAACGCAGTCAAAATCTCTTTTTACGCCACAAAAAATAAAACCAAATAGAATTTTTTATTAGAAGCATTAAATATATCATTAATTTAATTAAAGGAATCCTTTCCTGTTGATGACTTTGACCTAAATCCATATTGTTCCTCAACTAGTATGCTTTTATTGTATATATGCTTTAATAGACTTTCATATATGACCCTTTCAAACACCTTACTTAGATTTATTAAAATGGCAAGGACCTATATGTGACAGCCAAACGTAATTATTTTAATGATGAGATACTAATGTATGGCGCTGTCTATTAAGGCACAAACGGCCCTGAAAGATCTGAAATGTAACTCTCTTCTTACTGGCCAGAATATGAGGATGAGAGTAAAGACTTAGATATGTAGCAAATTCAGCTATTGTTTTGAACCAGTTTAAAAAATGAAATTTCCAAACAAGGAAGATAACTTCCAGTAATTATAAACCTTTCAAGTGAGCTTTTAGAAACTTTCATCAGTTTGAAACATACAAGTTTGAATTCCTTAATTTAGTGAGAGATAGTAACTACAGCGGTTTAACACATCAAATATAACATAGGCAGTTTATTAAAGTTTACTCTGAGAAGTGGTGCATTTCTGTGTCAGCTGAGAGAAAAAGACTTATTTATGACTCTGCCACAACTTGTTAACTCCTATTCATGAGTTGCGTTTATAAAAGACCTGGCCAGGTTGCACAGCCACAAAACTATTTCTAACCTATTGAATTCAAGACAAAATATTATGCAGGTGATCAAATCGAGGAGAATGAGATGTTCTGGGTATGTGGCATGTATGGGGGAGAAAAGAACCTAAAGGAAAAATACAACATGAAAGACATAGACATATATGGGATGGTGATATTAACATATATACCTGTATATACCTATATATCCTAAGGAAGAGGATAGGAGGTTTTGCCCTGGATTGAGCTGTTTGAAGACAGGGAAAAATGTTGGGCTGTTTGTAAATATGATAATGAACACCGGATTTCACAAAATGCGGGTAGTTACTAGACCAGCTGATAAGCTCTCACGTTCTCAGGACGTGTTCTGTTCTATGGAGTTACTTGTTACAACACTCGATTTTCAGGGACAGGCAATTCATTGCAGCTGGAATTATTTGTGGAAAATTCAACACCTAATGCTCTACTGATAAAACATTGTGGAGCTATCCCGTAAGGCAAAGCTGTTGAGCCTGTCTTATTAGTCTCAGCTGGATTCACTGAGCAAGATTCTCAATTCTTATGTTATAAATGTAAATAGTATTGTACATTGTTGTCTACCAGAGCAGCATTAATTAATTGCCTTACACTTAGTAATAATATATGCAGTGAAAATATTAATAATTTATTATGGACACATCAAGAAGCTTGAGTATGATCAACAGCAAGTGCAGGAAATAATGTATTGAAAAAATTACGTGTGTTTTTGTACATATAAATATTTCAAGTATTATCTGTTTGTCAGTAGCAGTGGCCGTTACCAACACATTGTAATTTATGCAGTCTGACAATTCATTATTTATCTACAAACCTTACGAACTTTAAGAATGAGAGACTTTCACATTTACTTCCAATTTAGCAATGTTGCTTGTAAACAAAAGTAATGTTTTGTTGATAATTTTGTTGTAATTATTTTCAAAAATCACTACCCTGAACGTTCATGCCTATTCAAACATTGTGAAATATATGTCATTGATTGTTTGCGTTGGTGTTTTGACTGCAATCTTTCAAGATCCCCAATTTGTACGGTGGTCGATGAATTTGTGTATAGATTAATTGTTGTAATCATAGGCGTAACCTGGGGGAGGCAACAGCTGGCAAAGGCTCGCCAATATTTTTTCAACCTAGGAATAGTTTATTAGGTTACTCTTCTTCTTCTTCTTCTTCTTCTTCCATTTGGCAGTTTTGGTATCTTTGCCCGTTCTGCGACTACAGGAATTGGTCTGTCCTTTGGCGGTGTGGTCCCCAAAATCTCCGCGACCGTGAGGTTTACACTTAAGTAGTTTTCGGGGTAGGCGGTTAGCTGGCATTCTTAGAACATGTCGCATCCTTTTGAGTTGGTAATTTTGAAACATTTCATGTACACTCCAACGATTTCTCAAATCTTCACTTTAAACTTTGTCTCGTAAATTTACTCCTGTTAGCTTATGAATTTCATTTGTGAACTGTGAATTCTATTTCTGTCTTTCTAATGTAGCGTCCATTACTCACTGCCATAAAGGAGGGCCGGCTTTGCTATTACATTGTGAAATGCAGTTTGAAGGTCTTTCCTCATGTTTCCCAAAATTTCTTCTCAAAACTCCATTTAATTTACTAAATTTCCTCAAATTCCTCTCAATATATTTTTGGTGTTCTGATGGTGAAATATGACTTCCTAAATATATAAAATCCATCCTTGGTTTAATTATTTTTTTACTGATTAATATTTTAACTCTGGGGAGATTTGTCAGTTACCGCCATTGGTTTAGTTTTTTTCGGCTGGACTTTTCATACTATAATTCTTTACGATCGTTGTTACTTAAAAAACTGCCCTTTGCAAGTCATCTACACTTTCAGCTACTAATACCCGCTCATCTGCGAATTTTTCCCTATTTAGTGTAGTATGCTCATCAATTTTTATCCCTGGTGGCTTTAATGATTTCCATTCTTTATTTTATATAGGTATAAAATAAACACTAATGGAGACATACCATAACCTTGCCTAGGATATTGAATTACTTAAAATATTTCCGTGGTTTAGCCATGGTCTAATTTAATTTTGAATTTGAAGGCTTTGTATTGCATTTAATAAATTTTAGGTACTGCGTACTATTCCAAAATTTTCCATAACTTTTGCCTATTAACCGATCATATGCTTTTTCGTAATCTAGAACAGCATGTATAAAGGGCAGTTGAATTCTTTTTTTTTCCACCAATTGTTTGATTACAAATATTCATGCTCAACCTATCAGAAGCCAAACTGCTCTTCTTCAATTCTTTCTTCTGCTGTTATTTTTAATTTGTCATTCAAGATTGCTGCATGTATTTTGGACGCTGTTGCTAAAAATGAAATTCGCCTATAGTCTGAGTATTGGTTTTTGTCTACTTTTTTATGTATGGGTACCAATACTGAAGTATTCCAGTCACTTGGTATTTTTCCTTGTGCCGAAACGTCGTTAAAAAGCTGCAGGTTCTTGATATAAAATGCTTTACCACCATACTTCCAGAGTTCCATTGGGTTGTTATTTATTTCACTGGCTTTCCTATTCTTCGTATTGTTTAATATTATCAAAGCGTCTGTGAGAGTGATAGCCTTGTGTCTTCTGTAGTGCAAATTGTGGTTTTCCTTTCATTTCCATTGTGCAGTGGCTTTAAATAATTTTGTCTCCATTTCTCGTCTGTTATGCCAGTTATGACTATTCTGTCTGTACAACCTTCCTGTAAGCGTCGAAACACTTTGAAACCGTAGCGCCGGGTCCCTGTAACATCTGTTTCCAAATTTTGATTGAACATTTCCAAAATTTCATTTTGAAATTTCCTTGACAGTTTTCTGACTATTTCTACTTTGTGTTTCTATACTATTCTGTCTTCTATCGTCCCTGAATTAAGCGATTTAAAATACGCAGCCTTTTTCCAATTCACAGCATTTTGAATTTCTTCATTCCAAATTTTCAGGCGTTTTCCATGTACGATTTTTTGTTTACCTGAACTCTCACGTGCAGCTTGCTTGACTGCTTCCCGAAAGATAACCCAATCAATTTCTACGTCTCCTACTCTTGGTTCACTTTGTTACTTCAGTCTGTTCTCGCATAATTTTCTCATACTTTTCTGCTACACAAGTTGGTTTTTGAATTTCCTTCTTCTGCTTTCTTTTGGATTTACTTTCCAAAGTATGGTCTTGGTGTCCTGATTTTACATAGAACCAATAAGTGGTCAGTATCTACTTCTGCTCCCCTGTATACCCTTGTATCTGTAACATACGGCCATAGTTTCTTATTAGGTCAGTTATGGATTTGGAAAAGCTTTCTGCCCATGTGAAGTTGTGAACATCCTTTTGCCTCAAAATGAATTTTTTATTCACGGTTTGTTTATGCACAAAATTCCAGTAAATATTCCCCATTATCATTTACTTCCGCTTCTCCATGTGGTCCAATTAAATCGTCCATTTTTTTCTGTGACAATCCTCGCATTTAATTCTCCAGAGATATTTACCTTCTCGTTTTTGTTTAATTTGTCAATTATATTTTGTAACTGGTTGTAAAACTGTTGTTTCAAAACTATTTCGTTACTGAATTTAATAATGGCAAATAAAAATGACAGAAAAACGAGAAGAAACATGAGTTTTATGGGACCAAATTTCCCCTCTTTCAAATCTGACGCCTTTGTAAAATAAAGTTCCTAACACCCATTGTCAGTTCTGCCCCATATTTTTATCAAAGTTAAGCTTATTGCTGCAATTAAGACAATTCGTCTGTTAAGCGACTGCAAGATATAAACGTAAATGCATTTCGCTCGAAAGCAAGAAAGCTAAAAAATGATTTCTTATGTGCTGAATTCTCTCAAAATATTTGTTGAAAATTATTCAGATGTAGCACCTGCAAGAATTCAGGTCACAAAAATTGTTCATAAGCAGGTATTTAGTACGCCTAATTTTTCAAGCAATCAGCAGGCGGCATGAAACTTGACGCCCCCATATTTCAGTCAGTAAAAGACGGAAGCTGCACTTGGACACGTCGCAGAGAGACACATCAAATTCTTCGTAACACCCCTGTTAAGAGTTTCATATTCAAAGCGTTCTTGTGTCACTGCTGTGTGTTGCACTCGGAGAAAAATACACCTTGCGAGGAGAATTGGTCTTTCGTAAAACATAAAATTTTGTAGGAAATAATTTTTCTTGTGTATAAAAACAGATTTTGTCGAATTGCGAATTTATTTAAGTTAAAAGTCTCTCTAATTTCGAGGTTTTTCATGTGCAATTTGTGGCATCTTCTGCATAGAACTGGTTTCCACACGCCAGGATATAGGGTTAAAAAGCTTAACATCCTTCATATTTTTCAAGTGATCAAGTCACGTAACTCTCTTCACCTGCTTACATCCAATTTAATGTCAACAACACAAACCCCAACAGAACTGTAGTCTCTATCCCTTCATTATATGATGACATTTTAAATTTCCTTTAGAAATTCATCACCATACTTAACTCGCCAATATGAAATGCGACTTTATGGTGTTCATAAGGCGCAAATTGGCGCGCCCACAGCGTACATGGTGTGTGCACTCAGTTCTTTCCTCAGCACCTACAGCGAAGGAGCCCGCTCACCACATTGATACACGAGAAAAATGATAAAGTGAACAAGCATGTTGGGGCTGATTCTATACTCGTTAATTTTAGGTTTGCGTGACGAGTGGGCAGAAACACATCGTCAAATGATTAAGTCAGAAATTGCTGTCATATTACCGGAAGCAACGTAAGCCATCAAGGCCAACTGTGCGTTGGTTGCTCTGTAAAGTCATGAGCTTAGATTTCAAGATAAATTTGGATCTTATTAAGAGGATTGAAACATTGGTATGTTATTTTAAAGTCCTAAACCGTATTTTGTTTGAATATTTTCATACTTAATTTTCTGCATTCACCGAAAGACAGTAGATATTTCAATTTATAACAGCTTGGTTCCGAAAGGCTGCAGCTCTTCCACATTTTCTTGTTTGCGTCTCTTCGAAATTTTATAGGTAGAGGTGTAGGGGGTGGGGGTAACAGAATGTTTGTTATGATATTCAGAATCAGCTGTACCTTGCATTAGAAGAAAGAGGACACAGATTATTAAGCCATTTGGAGACATATTTGTCGCCAGATTCAGAATATTACTTAATGTTACACATATTCCTTGAAATCATCTTTCACAATATACACTTTTATTTTTCCAACTACTGCACAGAATTTTATGTGTTCGTACTGTTGCTCCTAAGCAAAAATATGTAGGAGAAACGGTGCGAACATAAAAAGCAGTAGTTACCGAAATAAAATTGTATATCAAAATATTACATTTGGCAGATTGTCCTCAACTGTCTGATCTGAAGTGGCATTATAATGTTCTGATTGAATTGTTCCAGATTGAAGTGAGCTTATTCAGCTGAGTGACAAATTTGCGTCTTACAACAATTTGTGTAATTACTTTTAACAGATTTTCGAAAAATATTCAAATATCATATTTCATGAAAATACACTGCGTTAGAGACAAGGTGTTCCGTGCGGACGAAGAGAGAACCAGACTTGACGGAGGCAACAGTCACTCTTCGCAATTTCCTGAAAGAGCATAAAAACGAATAAAGCGACAGGAGGGAGACACCATAGTAAGTGGAAAAGTGGTGATAGAATTGCGGACAGCGGGTAGAAGCTGAAAAATGAAGGACTGAAATAGGCTCCTCGAAGAGGGTTTTGATACGAATATTCGCCCCAGAAATACGAATAAGGAGAAAGGGCTGATTGTAAGCGCGTAAGGTAAAAATCTCGCTGCTTCAGAAAGTCTGGTCACCCTTTCCACCTCGCCCAAGGGATGGTGGAGTGCTCAAGGTCCTTTCAAGAAATGGACACATGCATCTTTCCATTCCTTGGCTTCAATTAGAATACTTGCACGAATGCGTGTCTTTATGGCTCATTATTATATTTAACTTTTTTATACAAGAAACGCTTCACTCTATCATCTCACAATAATTTTTATTACTTTTACATTTAATAAGACAATCATGTGATGATTGGACAGGCATTTCAAGTGCAGCCAGCAACATTGTTTCGTGAAATATACGTAATATTATAAGGCAGAATTCTATTTAAAAAAATGATAGGAAATATTTCACAATGTGCTTTACACATGTCGCCTGCTTTGCTGTCTTTGACCTCAGTACACTGCGGTATGTGGGTTTGCTATGCGCTAACCCCCTTTTTTTGATGTCCTCTGGTTATCTGTAGCAGACAGGTCCTGCACCTTCAGGCCAATGTCGTAATGGTAAAAAGGCACAGCAGTCCCATTACAGGCCTGGACAGGCCCAGGGGGTTCCAGGAGGTCGAGGTTCTCGGATTTCTAGACAATTGGCACTTGAAAGTGGTAGGTTGTCAGCCCTAGGCACCGGCAGAATTCACACCCAGTAAATATTCCTGGTACTCATTTCTCTTAGAGGCTGGGTCGACCCCGGTCCCATAGCGTGATTATGCCAATGAAAAAATCCATTGACACCATCGGGAATCTAACCTGCGACCCTCCGATTTGTAGCGTAGTGCCTAAACCAACTGCGCCACCGCGGCCTCCATATCGTGACGGTAGAAGAAGGAATTTGGAGAGGGACAAGAAAGATATTCGATGGTGGGTTGAACAGTTACGGTGTCGTGGATTTCTTGAAATTTTACATAACCACGGCACAACTGCCAACACCAAAGATGACCCTCGCGTTCGCACTTCACCAACGTCGCATAATAAAGAGATTTGACACATCGTGTCACAGCCTACCTCTCAGTCTCCCGCGGAACTACTGAGACCTCCCTTCACTTGTCCTCACTATTCCTGTCATCCGTCCTTTCGGCTTTTTGAGGTCCAAATGACGAGTTTGCAGAATTCCATGCAGGGTGATGTGTTTCCACAAGTGTCCACACTACTTTTGTGAGGTACAGTATCACTCAGCTGGACCTATATTATGTCCCAAAACTGCACGGACGTGGGTGGATGAAAACAGCCGATGTCACCAAGCGTCGCAGTAGCACATGTAGTACATCTCAGGGATAAGGAAGAAACCCTGAAACCTGAGCTCTAATAGTTACCAAGCAAAATCTAAACACTGAGAGGCCACAAAACAAGTGCAATTATCGTCACGGAGTACGCGTAACAATAATCAAAACGAAATAATATCTTTCGAATTATGGCAACACCAACGTCCAAATAATATTTACATAGCAATAGCAAACAATAACAAAAAATACATAAAAGTATCAATAACAGCAATACATTACATTACATTACATTGCAGTAGCACAAATGACTGTGTCACAGTACAGCACTTATAGTGATTAAGTGTACAAATTTACAAAATGCAGCAATTTGAATTGATACCAAACTTACACCTATGAGGCAACTTAAACCTATGCAGAACACGAGGCCGTAAATATAAAAGCCCGTGATTGAATTTTTATTTTTCCACATTGTTAAGGACGGACTGGCCTGCCTTGGCTATGTTTAAGTCTATACCTTACTTAAGATCTTAAACATTTAAGGATCATTAAAAATTATATACGTACAACGGTCGTCGTGTTATTTAACAAACCCCAAAATCAACAGCAAATGCAGTAGCCTATACACACATCCTTATCTTAAATAAGCAAACTGCATATGGGACTTGCTCTACATGAAGGGAACATCAATCGTTTAGCATGTTCAGGCCTCAATTGCGATACAGGAGTTCTAGTCACAAAATGACCGGTTAACTAAACAAGCCGTGACTAGAGTGAGGAAATGCTGAATTTTAAAGGGAAGAAAGTTTAGCCGCAAATTCTCGACCTGCGTGACTCACTGGGTGGTTCATGGTATTAACCAGATCACCCACCCTGAACAGTGATAGGATTCGGCTATTATTATACCGGTTAGCAACACTCTTGGGACTCGTGTTTAAGTTTTGCCTCACGGCGTCCCATTTCCTAACCATATGCCTCTTACTACATTTCGCGCTCATCAGATCCCGTATGTTCCACCGATTCATCAGCGGCGACACAGCTCTGAAAGGGAATAGGACCCCAAATGATTTGCATGCGTCTTTGAATGCTAATTGGAACCATGTTAAATTATGGTTCCAGTTTCTGTGATGCTGACCATGATAGACAATTAGAGCTGCCAATATGTTACGGTTAAAGCGTCCAGCATGAGACGGCTGAGGGTAATACGTGGACGTCGTAACATATTTTATGCCCATCTCAAAACAAAATTGTTTGAATTCCCGCACGGTGAAACACCTACCGTTATCTGATACTAGGACCTCCGGAACCGAAAAACTTGAAAACAACTTTTCCTTCAGTCCTTTGACAGTAGTAGGGGTTCCAGCCTCTCTGACAAGGACTAAACCACGCAAATTTTCAGAATGCCTCAACACAGGCCAAATAATCGTGTTACATGCCTTACTGGAGGAAGTAGACCCACGTAGTCTACGAAGGGTTTTGAAAAGGTCGTTCGGAGGCCACAGATGCAAAAACCCAAAATTATTTTCTGAGCTGGCCTGTTTATCGCAAAGGTTTTACACTGACCTACGTGTGTCTGAATGTTTTTGTCCATCCTCTTTCACAGGAAGTAAGCCCGAGATTTACTGATGATCTTAAATACCCCTAAATATTACCCAACTGGGGAACTGTGAAAGTAATAACAATTTGCACCGCGGTCACCGGAAATACGATTTTCGGAACCCTATTTGACTGAGTTCGGCAGTGCAAGACTCCCTTGAGAAGGAAGTATGGAGGACAGGGTTCCTTCGTCTCCGATTTCTGGATTATCTGTAAAAGCTCCCTATCTTGCCCCTGGAGTGTCGACAAATATTACAAAACAAGAGGAAAGTGAGTAAGTGACGCTTCACGTGTTGTGTCAAGGGATGGAGAGTTCTAGTTTTCGAACGTAGGTCATAAGGCATCAGTCACCACATCTTGGGCACCCCAGCTTTAGGCCGGTCAACTGGCGGTAGGTGACCCCCTGAAGAAGACGCGTCGTTATTCGCAGGAGCGGGGTACGCGTATATCTGGCAATCATAACAATGCCCAAATGTGTTTAGGGACCAGCGACGTCTGCATCCGCGTGCCTGCCTGCATCATCGCACCTCATACGAAACCATCTTCTTGCAAACTTGACCCATAATTATTTGGCAGCCCTTCAATAAAGTCCAAACACAAAATCAGCTTACTTACACCCAGAACAGATATATCCTCCGGGTTACCAACCGAAATATAATGCGCATTCACACAACCAGAAAGTGGAGAACTCGAGAAAGGACACGAAGAATGGAGGAAGTCTGGACAGGAGCAGCGTTCTCTACCAAAAGCTGGAGTTTCTGGGTTTTACGCACAGTAAAATTCTGGTATTCTTGAGCTCTAGTATTCCCTAAGTTTTCCAAAATGGGCAACGGAGATTCCGTCATGACAAAGCGAAACATTTTTCTCAATAAATGATTCCCACGTTATACTAATCCACCGGATACGCAGTTAATATTCTATTTACTCCTTCAAAAGATAGTTGGGATTTATGCTGTCCCAACACCCCTACCAATCCTCAACACGAAGGAAGCAAACAGTAACATTTTCCCGCAATCAGTATACTAAGCCCAGTCAATTGCGGCTTACTAAACATAAATTATTCTTTTTGAACATAGCATTACAAGGGTAAAACAAGCGTGCTAGATACTAGAGTGCGATTAAGGTGTGGTGGAACAGGCGTAGAAACAAAATTTCGTCTCTCCGTGAAGCGGACGAGTCCATGTGCCTCAGCTGGAGCGAGTGTTCAGTCAGCTACTCTCAGCCGAGGTTCGCGGGTCATCTGGTAGCATTTGTACTGTGCTGGAGAGGCTACGCTCCGCGTTGGACAACCACTCCTTTCTCCTGTTACCCCTTCATTTTCCCACAAAAAAGCGTAAGTTCGATAATGAAAGTATTCGAAAAAATTCGTAGCTAACTCCTGCACATCTCTCACTTTTTAAGTACACCATCAATCCGTAAATATTATACCGCAGTTATATAAAAATTTATTTTTACCCTAAAATAAAACTCATGTTACGAATAAGAATTTAGTTAACTTGGGTGTATATAAGTAGCAAATTTTCTTTCACAGCTTGCCAAGAAGTGTGTCAAATTGGTAAACTTCTATATCGTTGTGTTGCTAGGGTAAGTGCTAAATGTCACATTCCTCACAAAATACGTGCTGAAAGTCTACGACTGCTAAAGAATGTGTTCTTTCAACTTCTTGCTAAGAAAACGTAATCGAAATCAATTACGAGGTGACAGAATTGAATGCATCGACAAACAAAAATTATAACACCTTTAACTAGTTCACTCATAGAATTCTTAAACGCAGTGCGAATTTCATGGCAGTAAGAGCAGCTAAACATACGTTAAAGTTTAATTATTTTTCCCTCAATTATTACACATCCTTTTATTAACTAATGCAAAATCTTCGGTTTTCGCTATGGATATTTGTAATCTGTAATATTTGAGCATCCTCTATCATTGTGTTAACTTGCATTCCTCTAGGAAGTAATGTGGATTATCTCTGAATAAACTAGTGGCAGACGCTTTGACGTTTCCACTTTATTAAAGTGTATACAGAACACTTTCACACTCCAGTTTAATTCAGCATATACAGAACATTTTACAGTCCAGTTTAAAAGAGAATATAAAGAATATTTTAACACAACAGCTTAATTCAGAATATACATACAATTTTAAAACTCCACTTTAACAAATAACACACACAATTAATTGCAACCCTATTGGTCAATAGAGCACAAACAGAACTCTTCGACAAACCACTTTAGTAAAGAGAATATGGAAAATATTTGTCACTCCACTTTAATGCAACTTACAAACAACACCTTGAGAAGCCTTTTAAGTCAGCGGCTACGGAAAATTTGTACATCCTGGTTTAATAGATTGTGTGGAGGACATTTGGCCATCCAGTTTAATACAGCGGATAAGAAAATTTTGACACTCTAATTAATGCAGAATATCAAGGAGAAGAAAGCACACAATTCACTGTGGGCCTGTATGACTTCTTTGGTACCACGAGAAGCTTGCAGCTTGAAGTGGTTTAATGGCTCTACGTCTCCATCATTCGGCCAGCAATCACAATTGTGTCTCTAGTCTGGTCGCCTGGCTGTCAGACTGCCTGTTTCAAGAAGGAGCTAAGCTTTCCTTACCTGGGGATAGCGGGGGTCTGTTCGCACTACTCCAGTGAGTGCCATAAAGTACTCACTTTACTTACCCCACTGGATTTGGTTGTTCAAGGCGAGGCTAGGTTAGCTGCTCATCTAAGCTGGTCTCTGGAGACAGGTCTTACGTTCTGCCGAAACGAGGACTTAGTGTTATAAGGAAGCGGATTGAAAATATGGATCCCTTAGTTAGCATGAGTAGCCAAACTGTGAGGACAGCATGTGGTTTTGAACCCAAGTATTGCGTTATCTAGAGTAGTGTGAATGAAGTGACCTGGAACTCCTTGTGATCAAAGGAATCGGTTGGTATACAATGGGTCCAGGACACAGTGTCTGGGGCTTGAGTGTATGGGCAATCTTTGGTTAGAAGGCCTAGAATTTCCCTCTGAAGGTATCTAAGATTTGACAAGGCCGAAATATAGGTTATTTTGTGTTGCGTTTACGAAATTAGAAAGAATGTTAGATCAGAGTGTATGCAGTGTTAATCAAGCATATTTTAGTGTTTTTCAGGCTGGTCACACAACCTCCCTTTAGTACGGCAGTGCCAAATGGTGTTGAATGTCATTTCGGCACTCAATTGGTTTGTCTGTCTTGGGGCCCCGGACATTCTGGAATACGTAGAATTGAAATTGCCAGTGAGCTCGCAAAGGTCGGTTTTCTTCACCGGTTTGTTGGACCACGGAGGTCACTGTTGGTATCGAGGCACAATAGGAAGAAGAAATAAAGCGCTGTCCCGCCAACCAGACTGCCACTGAGGGGGAGGTTCATAAGCACTCATAGACAGGATCGAGAATTGGCTTCAAGTCACAGTCCTGCTGTTAGGAATAGCTAACTCTCTTTGAGTAGTACACACGTTGTAGGGGCTGTTACTGGCCCTTTTACTGAACTTAAAACGCTGGGAAGACACGTATTTATACTGGGGCTGAATGAAATCCCTTGTGTAGGAAATGAAGAGTACAGGAGGAGACCTCATATCGTTTTGTGTGGGTCTGAGGCCTTGGCAACGCTCAGTCTTACTTATACGGTTTGCTATTTCTTAGATACAAATGATGTCAGATATCTATGATTGAAGAAAATCTGGACTTTAATAAAAGGAGAGGTTTCCATGACCTGATTGTAAGCTTAAGGAGCACAAAGGCCTTTTCAAAGGAAAAAGTGCATCGGGACCGAAAGGGCTCCTTCCCATTACCTATTCTTTTCTAAAACTATATACACGGAATATTCTTAGACTCCAGTTTAGTTCAGCATACACAGAACACATTTATGCTCCAGTTTAACACAGCCATATCTTGCTCCTCTGGTAGTGTGATATAAGAACAGTGAAAAAGTGTCAAGCACAAATTTTTCATGCATATCCCACACTAAAGGTTAGAGGGCTGGTCCAGTATTTTAACTGTCGGCAAACCTCCGGTGACTTGAGCAAATTTTGCCTCACGCCGTTCCAGGTCCTGTACAGTTATCTCTTATTACATTTCGCGAGAATCAGATTATGAATGTTGCATTATTGCATAAGCCGCAGACCCACTGTGATAGGGACTATGACCTCAAATGTAGTAGCATGTGTCCCTACATGCTTAGCTGCAATGAAAGGTAATTGGAGCCAAGTTAAGTTATTGTGCTAAGTGGTTGACATGAAAAATAACTAGAGCTGCACGTAATTTACGGTTAAAGCGACTAGCACAAGACGACTGCGGGCATTATGGGGACGTCCTAACATATTTTATGACCAATTCCATACAAAATTTTTTGATTTTCCGGGAGGTGAAACCCGTAGCTTTACATGCAGGAACGAAAATCTTTAAAATTGCCTTTTTCAAAATCCTTGAGAGCAGCAGACGCTCAAGTCTCAGTGACCGCGATTAAATATACGAACATAGAAAAAGCCTCAACTCAGACCAAAATCATCGTGTTAAACTGGTTTCTGCGAGAAAATCGACACACGTAATCCATGGAGTCATTTCGAAAGTTTGGTCAGATATCTATAATCTAAACTCAGTTTTCTGAACCAGCCTGCTGATCTCACAAAACCTTACACTGACCTAGGCCCGTCTGAATGTGTTTGTCCAACCCGTTCTACAGGAAGAAAAAATTAGCTCTACTGGTTTTCTTAAATACCTCTGAGTGTCCCCCAACTTGGGAACTGCAAGCTAATAAAAAATAATTTGCACCTCAGCAGCCAAACCACGATTTTCGGAATCTTATCTGACAGCCAGGCGGTGCAAGAATCCCTTGCGAAGGAAGTATGGAGGACATGGTTCGGTCCTCTCCAACTTCTGGATTATCTATGAAAGCTCCCCATTTTGCCTCTGCATTGTCGAAAAATCTTGGAACGCTAGAAGGAATTGAGTAAGTGACATGTAAGGTGTATCACATATATAAATGTATAACATGTATCAATTTTGGGATGCTTCGAACAAAGAAAATCGCGGATGTCTCAGCCACACTCCTGTTGAATGGCGACTCCCAAAGTGGACACCCAATGGCATAAGAAGGAAATATCTTCTACGGCGAGGACTACCTAGAAGAGATGCACTGTTAAAACATATTTCGCAAACGCGTAAAAATTTCACCCAGATGTTTCATATGGCAGTCGAAGTCGTCATTATGAATAACGTGATTACAATACAGTGTTATACAAAATGAAACTTCACATTTTGAAGTATTTATCTCAAAAACCTTGTTAGGACTTGCGCGCCTGCAGAAATGTCAGGAAGCATGCGCCTATACTGGTACAAATTCCAATCAGTACGAAAAGCTTTATTTTGTTTAGAAGATTCTGCGAAGGGATTTGATAGTAAGCCGGGTGGTTCAAGTCTAGAGTAGTAAAATATTTCGCCTTGGAAAACTAATGAAACGTGGAATTCACGTCTGCAAGGGTTACTGATTTTATCTCAGAATTGCTATTTAATGCACGATAATTACCTACTGCATGAAAAAATTTGTCATCTCTAGCAACTCAAAGCTTTGAACTAGCATACTTAGACGAAGAGGGTTCTATGACATTTTCATCCAAAAAAGTTTACTTATCTGTTGAAAGAATGATTCCAAATTGGATGGAGCAAAACGATAAAGAGTGGACCTAAGAATGGTGGAACCTATTCAACGTGTATGATATTCTACAAAATGGGTTCAACAAACACTTTTGTCACAACTTCTTGATGCTTTCCAAGACATCGCTCAAAGTTTTACTATGACAGAGTAATAGACGATCTGTCACAAACCTAACTTTACGAGATCTTGACAATTTATCAATTCCCTGCAAAAAAATTAGACAGATATGGAAGAGATATTTCAAACACACTGTCTGTGGTAAATGAAAATAAATTTTTATCTTCAAGCATCCAACCCAATACCCGTTTTTACAGTAACTTCCTAGATCCTTACTGCAAGATTAGCTTTCCCGACTATTTCTAGGGCTATAAGAAAGAGATTACACTTAACGCTTGCCTCACAACAGTTACTCCAGGGATTAGGTTCAGAAATTGGGACGAAGAAATGAAAGACCTTACAGATCTGTTGACCACAAATTGGAAAGCATAAGATTTCCTTTTTCACTGCAGCCTAAGCCCCAAGAAATCCGATTCCCAACTATGCGCTCTCGTTTCTTAGTTACTGACGCCTCAGGCCGCTAAGGCAGATGATCTTTTCCCTCACTGCCAGTCTACCCCAAACATTTCCCTCGGTCCTTCACTTCATGACCTACTCAATGACAATATATTCATCTTTTGGCATTGGACATGTTACTGTCACAATTACATGAATTGGAAGCCACATTAACACCGGAAATCTCATTTGGAGTGGGAGGATCAATAATAAGATTTCTGCGGCAAGCATTCCAATAACATTTACTGTCACTAAAAGAAATATTTTGGTCGTGGACACGTAATATATACAAGTCTTAAAAGGAAGTAACAAGGTGTTTGAAAAGTACCCCGGAAGGGTGTGGTATACTTAACTCATCCACTACATTAGCCACCATCTCTCTCTCTATCTCCCACTGATGAGGACACTTTTAAAATATGTGCCGCCTGCTTAATAGAGTCGGTGTAGGAGGAGAGTGATTCACCTTCCCTCTGTATTCTCACAAAATTTCTATTGTCTCAAGCGGTCAAATTTCCTTGTAGGAATAAAGAAAAAGCATTATGTAAGGGGTACAAATTCTAAGAGCCGTTCAAAACTTTCTGCACGCGGCTACTGTGGGGAATTTAGAGTATGGACAAATCAAGTGCAGGAATAACTGGACAATCAAGGTAAAATCGGCACTATCTTAAATACCTTCTCCTTAAATTACATTTGCAAACATACTTCAAGCCTATATACTGAGAGTAATTCTCTTACCTTCTCTCCATTTGGTAAAGTAATTTATTAAAATAGCATGGTAAGAAAAATGCATTCTCACCAGCTGTAGGTTAATCAACTGGCGGTACGTGATACCATGTGAAAAATGCGTCGTTATTGAAAGGAGCAATGTTCTCTTCCCCGTACATCTGGCAATCACAGGTGTACCTATCTGTGCAGAGGAAAGAGCGACGTCCGCGTGCTCATGTGTTTAGCACTGCAATATCCGCCTGCATCATCGCACTTCCCACAGCTCCATCTTCCAGCAGACTTCACGAATAATTATTTGCTACCATTCTACAGATTCCAAACGTGAACTCAGCTCTTTTGCACCCAGGGACAGACATATCTGTTGGAATATCAGACAAATTGGGAAGTGCAGTATCCCGAACAACAAAGTGAAGAACTCGAGCACGGACAGGAGGAATGGACGAACCCAGAGTATGGTGAAGATTTCTGTACCAAAGCCGTGATTTTCTCTATATTACACAAAATAAAATTCTGTTATTGTTGCTGGCTACAGTCCCCTAAGTTTTCCAATACGGGCAAGAAAGTTTTTGTCATGATGGAGCAAAATATTTTTCTCAATAAATGAATTTCCCCAGTGGTGTTAATCCACCGGATACACAAGTCGTAGTCTATTTCCTGCTTCAAATATAGTTAACATTCATGCTGTCCCAAAAACAAAACAAAACCCCAACACCAAATAAAGGGTAGGCCTGATCAGCAATCTTTATACTAACCCCAGGCAACTGCAATTTAGCAGATATAAATACCCTTTTGAACATAGATTGACAACAGTCACACAACGAAATTAATGTTAACATATTACTTGCACCACTCTGTCTTTGTTACGGCTCAATGGAAGGAAACACTATGGAAATGAAAGTAAACAGCACTTCCCTGATGGTTAACCAGTGAGTAAAAAAGGCACACAATACAGAATAATAAAGATTTGCTGTCACTGTGACTAATCAAACTCAGCCTCATAATCCTCGCGCACAAAGAACTGGGTAACATCATGGTGTAAAGAAAAGAAACACACATTTAAATAATCACCAAATAACTTTAAGCCAAAAACAAGAGCAAGACGACGACGACACCGGGACCTCACTCTTATTGCTTCAGGGCCAAATGCAACTGTATTAGTAGTAGCTGCAGAGACGGAATTTTGGCTATAGTGCTCCCTTCTGAAAACACTTACCAGACTCACAAGCTGAAGACAGTGTCTGAATGGAAGAAGAAGGAAATTTGATAGGGAATGGTAAGATATTTGCTGGTGGGTAAACACGCATGGTGACGTGGAGTCCATGCCATGGCACCTAGCCAGAGTACGGTCCGACTTGCGCATATACTGATAATAATATGCAGTGGGTATAATAATACTATTTTCGAATACGATGAATTCAAACAAAAATTTCAACATTTGGAATACTATTCCACACGAATGTAATTACACATATTTAGTTACACTGACACAGAAAAAGTATTCTATTTCCAAACCTTCCATCCATAATGGCTGTTAACTATTCACTTGGAATAATTAAGAGTTTCGATTTGCTAACGCCATGTAATAAAATCAGCTCTAGAGAGGCAGATTTCTTTCAGGCAAGCTTCTCAGTTGTGAGTTTATATCTGCCTGTGAGAGGAGTGTACGTTTTGTTTCACGCCTCTTTGACATATAAAGATGCCATAGGACTTCAATCACAAAACAAGCAAGTGCCAATACGTATCTCATCAGCAAGAGATAAAACACGGTCTGCAGATGTTTGAAGCTGTAAGCAAAGGATGTCTCATCGAACATAGAACAGTCAAACTCTGAATCGATTTTTTTCTTTTTCATAATATCGTTTCTTTAATTGCATAAAGATCCACCCTCTACTATATGACGTATGGCATATTTTATGTATTTCAAGAGAGGGTTTCCCTCGTTAACCAAAAACGCAAAGTCAACTTTTAAAATAAGACCATCTTCCAGTTCACTTAATAAAGGTCTATTTTTCATCTTTCCAATTTATAATTTTTCGAAAACCTTCCTTTCTGAAGTCGTCTAAAATTGCTGAAATATTGTGATATACAGTTGCCCATTTGAAACACGTATCGTGGTCAGGGCAGGGAACATATTCTTTGAGAATAGCTAGGTCAACAGATTCGAAACTGTTGGCATAAAATATTTCACAAGCTTGAGTAAAACCAAATTTTCTTTCGGATTTTAACATTTCATCTAGAGATTTGATTGGTTTCTCGTACTCTGGTTCGACAAGGTACGAGGTTAGGTAAGCCTGGAACACTGTGCTGATGGCATCAGAGAAGCACACCCAGCAAAAGAAGAACACATGTAGTGCTGCATTGCGCGGGTGTCTGTCTACAGACTCTGATAGCGAGACGGCTATAATATTGGTAACAATACTTAGAATATTGTAGTAAGTCTTGGATTCTTTCAACTGAAGTTTTTGTGAGAACTTTGAAACGTAGCGGACTGCAATGACACCCAAGAGCAATAACAAAACCAATGATATCCAAAAATCTACAGAAAATATTTTGAAGAAGCGACTCCACTTTTGATATTTTACAGCACACGGCGTGTACTAGACGGAACGAACAGTGAGGTAAATTCGTGTAAACTCGTACCCCTTGATTGAATGCAACGCAGTATAACCCACGATATATATATATGAGTGTCATTACGGATTTCCGTCTTGTTGCCATCTTTAATAACCAATGACGCATTAAGAGACTTTCCAATTGTCCTTATCAGTTCAATTTCCAATCCGTTCTCGTACGACTCATAATAGTAAGAGTAGTTATATCGAAAGAGTTTAGGCGCTTTCACAAAGGGCGGTGATATAAGTGCATCCAATGTTGTTGGACATCCGTGCAAATTCTTAATGAAATGTCTTTAATCACGTCGCTTCTCCCGATATCGCTAGGGTTTCGTATAGTGAAGACTTCGACGGGTACAGTGCCTTCAGCCGGGTCACACCGCTGTGAATTCTCATGAGGGAACCAAGTGTGTAATTCCAAGTGTGCGCCTTGTTTTGAGTCGGATGTATTTTGTTGGGAACCCTTACTTCCTTCTTCACTTGATTTCGTGAAGAGGACAGAGGCTTTCAAAACTCCACGAAACCAAAATTCAGTGAGGATAGATCTTGAAGTAAGTGTGGTGTCAAAATGAGAGCAGATTGACATTACAGAGACAAGAAATTTGGCTCTTGGATTCCACGATTGCATTGCGTTACCTAAAGGCAATCTTGAGAGCTGCTGCCGGAAACTTGAAATGTGTTCTTCCCAATGCTGGCAGGGTCCAGATTAGAGTATGATATAACTGCCGAGCTTGTGCTTCTCGGAGAATATAGTTGCTTCCATCTCATACCTGGCATTAAACACAATTGCAGGCCATCGGAATGATCCATGCAGTTTCTTAATCAAATAAAACGCTTCATTATTACTTGAGTCATGTTCCCCAATCGGCAGCATTATCACAAGTGAATCTCCAACAGCGAAGTGACGTTCGCTCATTAGCATTGTGTAATCGATGAGATTATATTCATCACGCGTTTTATTCAGGGACCAGACAACTCTGCATGAAATTGTAGCAAAAATCATAAAAATTGAAATAAACATTGCTCGAGATATATTACTTTCTGGCAAGTGTAGCAGTTGTGTGAGGTTTTAAGTATTCTATTGTAACTCAAATATCTTTCCCTATTTTTCATAATGTGACTGCTTCCAATTCAAAAGAGTTGCAATTTTCCTGTATATGTGCCAGTATATCTTGCAGCTTAACTCCCTTTTGACGGAACAGTCACTTCTGTAAGAAAAGGCAGGAACATAAGTTGAAATCAGGATATCACATGATATAAAAATTGCTCCGCCCTCCTCGTTCTTCTTCTTTCTCACACGCAATAAAGTCAGGTACACAAATTGTCACTTGTGCATACATAACACTGATAATTGTGAGTGCTCTTTATTTCTGCATCAGTTATCGGTTTAAGTGCTTCTTTCCCTTCATTAGCATTCATTGCTTTATTCTCAAGTACTAAGATCTGATCTGTATTTCAGAAAAATTACAGGGTTCAATTTTACGTTAGTGCTTACTTTCGTAATTTTCTAAGTCTCGTTTAATAAATAAAAGCAAAGGAAATCAGCAACTCATTTAGCAAAATATTTTTCTGATTTTTACCACACAATTTATGTTGAGGTAAACCTTTGTTCTTTTTAGAAAGAATCAAAACCTTTCCTTGACAGAGCTTTATATTTTTAAACTTTGGAAATAAAAGGAAACTTACTTTAAATTCAAAGTACTCAAATTATTATACCAATCAAATTCATAACATCACTTACACATTAGTTCTAAGCACGTATATCCGACATATTTCGTTAGAAGCATACTATCTTTAGAGGACACAATTGACCAGATTTCAGAACAATTGCCAGTGATAGGCTATTATTTAGAGTTTCTGTAATTAGTTTAATAAATCGAACTAAAGTATTAGCGGAATAGACTGATTTAAAGTATTTAGTTTACTCATATTCATGCCTGTAATGGGATTTCTTATGAAGTAATACACCTAGATATCTAAAACACATTGTGTGTTCCCTTCTTTCTTTCAAGGCTTCATACGCATGCACCCTGAAGGTTTAATAATATTATTTGCTCTCCTTAGTAGAATATGCAATGTATATGTAAAATCTTGCACACGACTCTGCACCTAAGATTATTTGATTTAGCTGAGCTTTGAATTGTGTTAATTGGCAGATGCACGGAAGTTTGGCTGTGATGAGCCACATGTATTCTGCATAATTACAGAGTGTCTCTGTGTGAAGTAGATGTTGCTCACAAGAATCTGTGAATTGTGCAGAGGCTGGGGATTTTGATGCTGTCTTTCCTTCTTATGTATCGACATACAAATTTCAATGTACAGCACTAAGGGGATTAGTAAAGCAACACACAATGCCTACGCACCTTGGACAGAGGATGTAATGGTTATGAGTAAAATTTTTTTATGTAGAAGGCATGTTGCTAGTTTTGTGCTTGTCTAAAGAGATATATTACAGTATGAGTGAGAAATTAAAGAGCACCTTTGAATTCAAAACTCAAGCTAATGGAGACCGATTGACATGCACATTTCTGTACGTATCGCCATGAACATTTTGTTCACTTTCAGCAAGTCCTTCACTAGGTTTGATTTCCCTCTGACTACAAACGTCTCATAATGATAGACACATATTTTCTTCATTTTCTTTTTACTCTTTCTTTTTTGGATGATGAGATTGTGTTTAGATGGTCGTGAAGAATTCATCATCATTTATATACGATGATGACAGATAAAGTCGCAGTTACATTTTAGGAAGTCCTTTAGTGGGAAAATTTTAAATCCTCCTGTAAGCGAATCTATACCGCATTTTAATGGTTTCCTTTATTTTGAGAACAACATTACCTTTGTCCCGCTTCATCCAGACTTCTAATACGTATGATTGAAGAAAGGATAGAGGAAAGGACATAGGTAACAGGAAGATGATGAAGAAAACGTAAGCTACTCCTGGATTACCTTAAGGAAATAAAATTTGAATGAGGACGCAATAATGACACTCTGAGAACACTCTGTGTGAGAGGTTATGGACCTCTCGTTAAGATATGCTATGTAATGAACATCAGGTAGATTTGTGCAGAGGTGTCACGTTGCAGCATCACTCCCAGGAAACAAGGTAACGGTAGACCATTAGAAGCCTGGAGAAGGCCAGAGGGTTCCAGGAGCTTGAGGCTCCCAGGTTTCAAGACAATCGGCACATGAAGGTGGTAAATTTGTTAGCCCTGCTCACAAGCGTTCTTTACCCTCCGGAAGCATTCGTGACATTCATTCCTGTTAGAGGCTGGGTTCACCAGAGGGCCATATTGGGCCCGGAAGTATCATGATAACATCGGGAATAAAAACTGCGACCTTCAGTCTCGTATTGCACTTTCTCGACAAATGTGTCACCGCATGTGCCATTTTGTTTTCCAGTTTGGATAACGGTGTTTTTGACGCATTTATTCGGATCAGAAAATTGTGTCAGTTACATGAGTAAGGGATTCCAATTCATCTTCTTGTCAAGATGCATGGAATTGTTGTATTTCTGGTAATACGTTTAAGCTAATGTTGTCCTGTATGACATAATACATAGTTTTCAGCGAGGCATGAACGCATTTACTCTTACGGTACCGAAAAAAATTAACTTGGAATGCAATTGAAGAATTTAAATAGCAGCACTTATCATTACTTACTGCCGTCTGTTATTAAAATGTCATTATTATGTTATATGAATTGTAATGCCACATTGTATTTCCGTTATGAAAATAAAATAATTTCCCTTAATGAAAAAAGAAAGGCATTTTTAAGTAAGGGTTTCAGAAAGTAAGGTTGGGTCCCCATACATCGAAGGCAAGGATTCTTTTACAGAAAACAGACAATACATAATGAAGGTATAGCGGGATAAAAGCCGGGTTCAAGTCCCGAATTTTCATATAAGAAAATTCAAAATCTTGCCCTTGTGCTTGGTATTTGAAGCACTCGATTTAACTATTTACCCTTCATAAACTATAGGTCCACAGCATACTTAAATTATGAGTATCTGTAGTTCTTACACCTGCAGGTGTATCTGTTATAAACATGGATATGTATTTTCCTTTCCTAAAAAAATGACTAAATAAAAATTATGACGATTCGCGTAGGAACAGCCTCTAATTCGCACTCACACAATTGTTTTGACTCGAGTGTTTTTCCTATTATTTTGTAGGCAAGCAAGAATTTTTATATGAAGCACTCGTGGATGATCAGTCAGGAACTGTCAATTTGAAATATATTTAGAAGCCTGTCACTTGCGAAGAACACCAAGTATTTTCGCGTCTGGTGCTTCGAGCAGATGAAGGAAAGATTCTAAAAAATACACAAGCACAAATACTTCTGAACACTAGCAACAGCTGAAAAAAAACCGGTTGCGTACCGTGTATTTCATTCTGGTTAGGCCACAGCCATATATAGAACAAATAACTTAAAAGACTAAAACGGATAACTTACGTGCAGTTAATTGATAAATTCTTAATTGTAAAGCAGAAGTAAAGACATCAATATCCATGCACACATAACGGCTCCGTACGCTACACCAGTACTGTGTCGGGCACTACTGCTTATACATCGTGGGTCCGGGAAATTCTAGTGCTTCTGCTGGCCCTAGCCTGCACTAAGTGAACTTCCAACAGTCTTCGA
>BLKM01001978.1:0-24502 GCA_013340265.1 Coptotermes formosanus
CAGTGTCCCTTCATGTTGTGTAGAGGGACAACTGTACCTGCATTCCCGGTGTCCCTTCATGTTGTGTAGAGGGACAACTGTACCTGCATTCCCAGTGTCCCCCCATGTTGTGTAGAGGGACAACTTTACCTGTATTCCCAGTGTCCCTTCATGCTGTGTAGAGGGACAACTGTACCTGCATTCCCAGTGTCCCTTTATGTTGTGTAGAGGGACAACTGTACCTGCATTCCCAGTGTCCCTTCATGTTGTGTAGAGGGACAACTGTACCTGCATCCCCAGTGTCCCTCCATGTTGTGTAGAGGGACAACTGTACCTGCATTCCCAGTGTCCCTCCATGTTGTGTAGAGGGACAACTCTACCTTTACATTGTGGGTTTACAAACTCCCATCTGTTGCACCTGGTATTTTAAGGATTGTAAAATCTGGGAGGCTGTGCTGGACTCTAGAATGTGGGATACAAGAAATGTGTACAGAGTTTCAGCCATGAAATAAATGTGAAAATGGCTGTTTGGAAGAGCCAAAGGGATATGCGAACGTTTTCACGGTGAACTGGTTCTCTGGGAAATAAGGCACAAGGGTAAAAAGTGGATGTAAGTGGCTCAGGATTGTTCAGTGGTGGGCTTTATTTTTACTCGTGTTACATTGTTGGCTCCTCTGGCATTATCACGTAATGTGGGTTTGGGGCCAATCACCCTTGTGAACAGTGGAGAGCAATGCTCTTGCCGCAAGGGTAAAGGCAGTCTGAGCTTGGAACTGCCTACTCAGCTGTTATGAAGGTTAAGGCAGTGCAGCCCCTAAATGAGTTGGGCACAGTGACAGGATTCGTGATATAACACTGCACCACACCAAAGTGTCAATTTCATGAGATGTGCTGCATGAGAGAAATTCATGCTACTGGCATGTTCAGCCCATTTCACTGTACTATCAGTATTGCTGTTCCATTTCTGTCTTGGTCTGCAGAGTGGTTGCTTTCCATTCATAAGAGGTGTGTGTGTGTGTGTGTGTCTGTGTGAATTATTCCTATCCATTCCCAGTCTCATTTGTACATTGCAGGCCAAAATCATGAAATAGATTCCACATTTCAGTTATGTTAATTTAGAATGTGATGTTGGGAAACTTTTATCATAACCTTTTATTTCTTGTAATAGTAAGGCGAAAGAATTAAAATCCAATTTCCTAATTGCTGCATGTTTACTAAAGGCAGACTGATGTGCAGTTCTTGTCATGTGTACTTGAGGAATCAACAGTAATGCTGCACAAAATCAAAACATTTGTTTGTGAACACTCTGTCTCACCTTCAACTAATACTGTATTATGTAGATGTGATTTTATGCAGCATAACCCTCAGAGACTTGAGCCATCATATTATGGTTCATAATGCATAAAGAATTCTTTTTTGTTGTAAATCTCAAGTTCTTAGCTGCACTATTTTTCCAAATATTATTGTCATTAAATCTGCCATGATATTCTTTCTCATTTTACGCACAAATTGCCGTAACCCTTGAATGCCAGCCTCAGAGAACTGTACGGGCCTTAATCCTTTACATGCTGCCTGTCTTTTGTACGATCATTCATTGACTGTCTGTTAGTATTCAGAGCAGGTCAAAACATCACATGATTTACTTGCTGAAATTACTGAAGGTCACAGTAAAGTTATGGTGCTTGGCAGACCTGTAATGATACGCTGTCCATACTGAGTTTCAGTACATGTGGTGAGTTCTTTCAGCAGTTATTATTGTATGTCACGTGGCATCTGCCAAGTGATTGATTTCCAGTAGCTTGGATGAGGGCAATTGTGCCTGTTAAAAAAGTTGAGCCTTGCAGAATTTGTGTTGTGGTCCCTGAATTTATCTGTTCTTACATTAAACTTGGTCCTGTGTGTTCAAACAAAAAAATGCGAAGTTAATGGAAAGTGCAGGTATTACTGCATTTGAAAACAGAAAAAAAGTGTTTGAACCTAATGAAGAGAGGTTAGCAGAGAAATCGAGAAATGTGCGTAACATGAAGCTGTTGTATGTAGTGCTGTTCACCTGTTGTTCTTATTGTGATTTAATTGAATATGAGATGTGTGCAAGAGGGGAGACAAGAGCCACATTCAAAATTTTGTTGTAAACAGTCATGTGAAGGAACTCTTTTGGAGCTGCAGTTTTTGAACAAGAATGTGTGAATTGGAGTGAAGTGATTTCAGAGCAGGTCTTTCAGAGTGACATGTTGAGTCTGAGGTTCTGTTGTGGTAGGGAGTTCATTGTACAAGCTAGTTACTGCTGGCTGGTCACTGACTCAGTACCAGCAGGTTGATTATGGGGCCAGTGTTGGGGGCTTGATTTGTATTATCTGATATAGAAATAGTTTTCAAACTGTAACTCAGGCTAAACTGAAACATATTTTTATTGGGAAGTTGCTGTGGTTCAAAGAATTTGCAGTGAAAATTGTTTTCTAGCAGCCACCTGAAATGGCTTCTGCACCTTGTTTACTGAAACTGGATTTGCAGTTTCTTGTGGATGGTGTAATGCTGTGGGATCATTACTGATGAACCAACCAGTGGTTTCCACTCTTATAATTTTAGAGCAACTGTCTTGTTGCACAAGGTGGCAGCCTCACCACTGTCCTTATCCTGCGAAAGGCTGGTAACCTGTCCAGGGGACATCCTCACCCACTCACAAATTCCCAGCAATGACAATCTGTCGGGGAGAAAGTTAGAGTACAGAACATAGTTCTGGAAATAAAACAGTACCAAAGAGAGTGGCTACAGCATGTAGAGAGAATGGGCACAGACAGGATACCCAAACAGGCATTGAAATATAGACCAGAAAGGAAGAGAAGCACAGGACGCGCAAGGAAAAAATGGAAGGACCAGCTTCATCTTGAGGGATAAAGAACAGGCACTACACGTAACACTTCACAGCTGATGATGATGATGATGATGATGATGATGATGATGATCTTGTTGCAGTTGGGAAAGAAATGAGCATAAGTGCCCACTAATTAGATGAAGAATGAAATTACTTGTGTGGAAGTTAAATCATGTTTTATCCATTGTCTGATTAGAATGTACATTCTACAAGGCCTTTGTTCTTATGGACTGGCTATATCTACATCCATACGGTGGAGGGGGGGGGGGGGGCAAATATGTGCATGCATATGAGCATCATCTAAAAGGTGCAGTGCGCTAGGTTTTCCCTTTTGTCTTTTCACTTGGGGATGGAGGCAGCCAGTGTACAAGTCTTCATGCCATTAGAATGTTATAGTTTAAGCAAATTAAATCCAATTGGAGTGCAGTAGTAGTAGTAATAGTAGCAGCAGCAGCAGTAGTATATCATATATTAAATGTCACAACAATATGTGGGTATGTGAAGAACCCACTGATGGACGATTTAACTTACCTGCTGCTCAAGAACAAGTAGTGTCCGTATGTTCTGACGTGATTTGGGTCATGGCTTTGTCTGACATGAGCTACGTGTCTGTATCCGCACCCACGTCTAATGACTGGACAGTATGTCAGTTCTTATGCAAGCAGCAATGTCGGACTGTTCAGGGTCACCCAGATGCAGCAGATTGCAGCTGTGTCCTTGTCTTGCCTTGTATTGCCTGCAGTTTCACTGCCAGACCTGACCAGCGCAATAATTGTCAAGAAAGGGTCAATTAAATTCACTATGGTCAGCCAATGAACAAGGGCAATGACCATCAGAGAAGGGTTCATTGAGGACGGTTGTTGACCTCAGGGTCAATTAAACTCATAGGGGAAAGTGGGGTGGGGGTTTAATTTGCTTGGAATATTTAATGTTTAATGACTCTTTGATAACTGGCCCAAAAGGTGTGTTTGCTATTCATTACTGTAATTAGAATATGCCTCTGATTGTTGACACGTGACAGACGGTCATTTGCAAGACCAGTGCCACCTGCAGACACTGCTGCGACCTGTTGTCATTTTGTCAGTGCAGTGTAATCATGTTCGTAAAGGTAATTAAATTGTGTTGGCTTCTTTGTGTTTTCTAAATGTTGGTAAATTTGAAGGAATGCATCTTTTTAATTTGCTTCCATGTGCACGGTGTATGTCAAAGTTCAGTACAAAATGTGTACTGCACGTATGATGGCCAGTGTTCATGGTGGTTTGCGCCTTAAGGGTGACTCTTGGAGCAACTCTCAGCATTATGGTGAAGAAAGGTTCCTCACTGCCCTGCTGCCATCAAAGTAATTATCTCCGAGTGCTGGGCGTAGCAGAGAGATTTCTGTCTTTCTCATGCGGGAATTAGGAAGTCTGTTGTTACTTAACAGCGTCAAATAATGATGTTATTTGGCACTGAAAGAAGAATATTAGAAAAATGTTTGTTCGGTTTCAAGTATGAGAGGTGTGAGAAGTGCGTGTAGAATTTTAATTTCAAAATCTTTGAGGGACGGGACCATACGTAGACATAAATGGGATGGAAATAGCAGAGTGGGTCGTATAAAGTAGTGAGCAAGTTTGTGGGCTGTGTTAGTTTGGTTCAGGACAGGGCCAGTGGTGGCGGCTGTTGTGGAACAGCGATGAACCTCCCAGTGCCGCGAAATGCAAGTAATTTCTTGACCAGCCAGACTGCTGTCAGCTTTGTAGTTAAGCGTTGGTCGGTTACCTCAGTGCCACCATAGCACTGCTAGAGGAAAGTGACATATCAGGTGCATTCTGCCCTTGCTTTGCATTCCATACCAACATGTGTATTTCAAGGCTGTCTGAAGCAAGTCTGTGCGACAGTTTGTTGTCTGGGTTATTTATAACAATTCACATAGAATTAACTCCACATGGTTTAACTGCACTTATGGTTATTTTCATAGGCAAGTAGAGAAACACAGGAAGCATACTTAAGGGGAAAAACTGCACATACGTTTCAACGATAAACTATTAACAGAACAAGAGTGATAGAAACGAGTTCGGTGTTTGGATTAGCATCAGTTCATATCTGATAGCCCATGAATATGTACCGGGACTCGCCAAAGAACTGGCAGACCAGACAGCGATAGCACAAACACAGACTATTACAGGGCCCGCGACACGCTTCAAGTGTGAAAAACGCTTCCCCCCCCTCACCCTCCCGCCGCGGAAAGAACTCTCTTGCAGGTCAAAGAATGCGAAGTATAATGAACTAAACACGCAGGGAAGTAGGAAGCAGTGGACAGAAAGTTCAGTGACGTTCGTAGCTACAAGCAGGGCGTGGTAACGTGAGGCGTTCACTTACCGCTGCGATTGTAGTTGAAATAAGTGTTCATGTAGCAGTGCGCAGTTTGTTGCACAGCGTGATGGCTGTAGGTATGACTCAGTACCGACAGAACGCAGAACCAACACTCGGCTAATGATAACGTAACGTTATGATGAATTGTTCTGTTCAGAAGTAATTGAAGATGGGTCCAATGGGGATGGAAACGTGTCGGGCCGATACTTTCTGAGTCATTCTGTACAAACTGTGGAACACAACTGCACTGGACAGTTGTGCCGTTTCGAAGCGTGTTGTGTAACGTAGTGCGCTGCACGTGCGCACTGTACGGTGTAACCATTCACCGGAGCGGGGGCCCCTGTGTGGAACTAACAGCCCTTCGGACAGCGTTCGCAGGCGCTTTCACCAGTCAGTATTCTAAGTCCCACGATTGCAGTTGGCAATCCCCAACTCTGTTCCTTTAAAATCCGCCTTAGTATTATACCATCTACCTCTAAGTTGTGAGTGTTGTCTCCTGCCTTCAGGTTTCTCGGCCAAAACTTTGTGTGCGTTTCTCTTGTGTTCCATGAATGTTACAGTCTGTACTCGTGCTAACTGTGCGGAGAGAGGCGGCATTTTGAAGCGCGTTATGTAATGTTAGCCGTTCTGCTGTAAGCTCCTCACAGACCCAGATACCCTCAGTGCCGTTCTGCTGTAAGCTCCGCACAGACCCAGATACCCTCAGTGCCGTTCTTGCCGACGCCCTTGATTTCGCTCTTTCCTTCCAAAGCTTCCAGACCGGCTCTGGGACCCACACAGCCCCTCATTCAAAGAGTACCGGGGGCTGCTTCCCCAGGAGTAATGCACCTGGGTGTGGGGCTGACCATACACTTGCATATATGTCGGGAGTCAGGATAGGTGGAGCTGAACGTCCACTCATATGCCTTCGCGGCGTGTTCTGGGACAACTTCAATATTTGTAATCTCCCCCCCCCCCACTTCGACAGACCAAGTTTCACAGCATGTAAACAAGCGCAAGTACAATTTCGTTCTTTACACTTTTTGACAGCGGGCGGGAGGGCAAACTGCTCTTAATTTGCTCGTTAGTGTAACTGCAGTTTGTTACGCGCATTCCCAAATATTTACATTTTTCCACATTCTCCGACGGTTTATGCGTTTTAAACAGGACCACACTGGTGCTGAATTGTCCATGACAATGGAACATTGGGTTGAACTGACTGCGTACAAACAACAGCGCTGTGTTTGGAGTTGCCATGGCAGTGACAATGAATACCGAACAAATCTGCTATTTAACGCTTCGTAATGCGGTATAAATGTACCTCCGAAACAGCAGTAAGTTTCTGAGACCTCACGACGCCGTACCGCTATGTTTATTGTTTTATGTTGCAGTAACGCGACGCAACGCGAAGCCAGCTACAAAGTACTCGGCCAGTACAGTGACCAGGCAACGGACTGGACGTCCGAGGGACCGGGGTTCCATTCCCAGCAGTTGCGAAGGTAAACTTTCTTTTGTCCAGCGCCCGGACCCACTCCGGGGCCCACCAAGCCTGCTGTCGAATTGTTAGTATGGCTTGCTCGCGGTGTAAAGCTGGCCGGGGCGTGACGCTGACCCACCCGCTTCCGTCTAGTGCTGTACGTCCACCCAGCGGCGTGTCTTAAGGTCGTGGTGCTGGGAACAGTGCAGTGGCGATTTCAGTCGTCACTGGAAATGTTTCAGAGTGTGAAGAGGCCTCAATGCCGCGTGTTCTGAATGTTGCGCTGTGTCGACCGGCAAATGCTTACCGACGTTTCGGACGATCGTAAGGTCCTTATCTTTAGGGTCAAACACTTCAAGAATGACGATCGGTAACTGTTTACCAGTCTACACCACGTCGCATCCTGAAACACTTGAATTTTCAATGGCACCGCTGCGCAAACCTCAAATTCTGCATAAGCGGGCCCACTTGACAAGAACGGTAACAGAACTGACTGAGGTCGATGATGGAACTGAAGAGAACAGCGGATTTTGGAAATGATCACATTTCGTTCGTGGACCGTTATGCTGTGTACAGAACGCTGCTTTCCCGCGTGTGGCGCGGTGCAGCGTGCCGCGTCTTCAGGTTGCAACACGATCGCGCGTGGCAGGTGTTCGCGGGACCATGTTCGGCTCCGAGACGGTTGGGGTAGGCCTGGGTAGTGCATGGCGAAGAGCTGTTTGATTGATACAAATGGCCTGGTGCTGGTGGTGTTACAGCAGTGAAATGTGGGAGCTTACGATGGGTTGGGCATGTGGCTAGAATGGGGAGACGATGAATACTTACAGCATCTTGCGGGAGGGGGGGGGGGAATCCCCGTGGGGCCGCCAGGTTGAAACACCGAGTAGAGATTGCAATGATGGCTTCAAGACGGTATGAGATTTGATGTTGTAACGACCGAATGTTAAGGCTGGGATACCGTGTGTTGTGCCGCAAAAGACGTTTAGGAGCAACCTGCAATATAGAAAAGACGAAGGGAAGACCTTCGCAGGGATGTCGGTGCTTTCTACGAAACTGTACGGTGTCACATCTCAAATTCCGCGGTGTTAACAGGAGATGTTAGGGCGATAATTTTTTAAAAAGAGTGAGGCAGATGTAACTTACTCAGGATTGTATTCAGTGGCGGAATTTGTGTTCGCGGGGCTGAATTTTCGGTTGTTACTAGGCAGGGTTAGTTTAGTTAGCAAAACCCTGAGACAACAGCCGGGGCACGGGGTGCACTTTGCAGCTTCTCATAATGACCGCCATGTTATGCCTTGCATAGCGTGGCACAGAATTTGTCTGACTGCAGCCCACCATACTGCCCAGTCCTGGGCTGCAATTGCCGCCCCCCAGTCCGCCAGCAGCTGCACGCGTGGGACTGACATCGATATTTTTGGAGCAACCTATACGTTTGACGTCATTATGTCGTGTTGTGACGTCAGCACTGACGCACGTCCGCCGGCAGCAAACAGGCTGTTATTAGAATGGAGTGCCTGCGTAAAATAATCAGATGTACACCGAATCAATACACTAGCTAAATAGATTTTTCCGTGTGTCAACACTTGGCGGACGCCATGACGATTCTTGTAGTAATTTAGTGCGAGCTTATCTGATAAGCATTAATTAAACTGTGACTTCTGATATTGCAGTTAGCGCCGGGATATTTAATTTGCGCGTTAATGTTGGCAAACTGGCATTAATTTGAAGTTCATCAAATAAACTCCATATCTAACAACGGGGTTTGCAATCGGTAATAGGAGGATGTTGTAAAGGTGAAAGGCAAAAATGTATCGGTGTTCGGTGCATTGAGATGCATGGAGTATACAGCTGTAGCCTTGTTATACCCCCTGCACTAGACGGAGATGAGTATCAGCTTCACGCTCCGGCCGCTTTAAACATGGTACCCGTTGGATAGGATAGCCTGTAACCTAGTCACTACAGTCACGGTGCTAAGTCTTGTGCTTTAGTAATGACCACGGGGTAGGATAGGAGCTGGGCTGTCTGCGTTCGCAGGTTACAGAATGCAGCGTGGCCCCCGATAGAGGTGTGCAGTGTGTGAGTTGAGGTTTTATAGTGTCGCTCAGTCTTATTCGGCTACCGGAAGATTGAGGCTGCAAGCTCTTTCGAAACGTCGGTAACAAATTACCAGTAAACACGTCGTCATGTCCTAGAAGACTGTAATTTCATGAACAGAGCCACAAAAACCTACAGTTGGAAGTTGCGTAATTTCTTGCGCATCTACCATTTTGGTGTATTGTGTGCACCTCCAAGCCATCCGTCGCCTTTGCAGTTCTGGTGCTACCTGTTCCTGTTGTAGGGCCCACGTGTGTCGCCGCTGTGTTGCTGAAACTGCATACGTGTCAGTTCAAATTGTTTCTGCCCGCCGAAGGGAGGAAATCTCGAACTAGCGAACTCCCGTTTTATTAAGCGCGTACATCAGTTTGTACCAGCATACTGTTTTATTGACAGGTGGTGGGATGTTGAAACCACGCATGCATGTGGCTGCGTTCAAGAGCGTTGGGTCCCGGATTCGATTTTCGCGGAGCCCAAATCACGCACTATTCAGGGAGACAATAGGAGTTACAGATTTTGGTCAATATTCTCCTGCAGGCGATGAGCCGTTACCATTACACCGACTGACACCCACCCACACCGTCTAATGGGACCACGCGGCGTTTGGTTGTACCAGCCAGTCAAATGGGAAACAGTTTCGTTGTTGCTGACAGACAAAAAGGAATGCACTACGTGTGTTTCGCCCAGTTCGAGTGCAGATCGCATAAACATGCAAACGTGAATGGAACTGTAGACCGGGGAGCTGAAAACAAAGCGTGCGCTGATCGTGCCTGTTCGAGTTCCAGTTTATCGCCAAGACGTTTCATTTTCCTTGCGTGTTGCTACTTACTGTCCGCGGGGAGATGTGGAGGCCCGGAGAGACTGTTGCTGAAGTCACAAAGCAGGAGTATAGATAGGAATAAGTCGGTAATGCCGATAGGATGCGGCTGTGAGGATAACATTAAGATGGATCTTGAAGAATTATGGTGTCGGGGTGTCGACTGGCATAGGATAGAGACCAGTCGCGTGCTTTTATGAATCTCCGGGCTGTATGAAGTTCGGCGAAATGTGTTCACTTGCTGGGCGGGTCTCAGGTGGGGAAGGACTTACGCAGTCAACAAACGAATGTCCACCCCGCGGTTGGCACTTCGGCAGGTTGGGGAGATTCCAGGGTTCTGGGTGTCAGTTACTGTCGCTGATAATGTTCGTAGTGTTAGTCAATACCGTGGTGCCGTGGCCCTTCGGCATCCCATAGCCCAACATATGTCACCGCTTCCTTAACTTCTGCAGTTCATGGTGTCATTAAACAAAGAAACAGACAAACAACTGTGATTCAGCCAGAAATCACACGAACAAACTCGTGCTGTTTAAACATTCCGTGCACCCACGCTGCACGCAATTGTAGCGTGTCGGTGTGGTTCGAACTGGTTGTGGTGCATTTGGCACAAACTGTATCAGCACTGCTGGCAGTTACTGGGGAAATGAAAGACATTAAGAACATGTCGCGAGAACCGAGCTGGAAACGTCTCGGTTGCTATAGGGAACTTCGGGCGTTGTTACGAACTTTTGGCACGCAAAACCCGCGATTACATTGCAGCGTGTGAGTGCGTTAGTGCAGTGAAGCGGCCGGTGTTTGTGGCGCGCTTAGTAACAATGGTGGGCTCCAGAAATGTCAAGATCAAGGGCAGAGCGCAGTGCGCTTTGTTGTGACGGACAGCAGGAAATTTATACGCTTCCACCCCCGCCACAGGGTGGGTCCGCCTCCACAACGCCACCTTCCCTACGATATAATCGATACAGATTTAGTGCGATACTGAGGCTGTAATGATATTTACCGGCAGAATTAAGGAACGCGGTCGGTCCTGCAGTAAGGCAATACAGGTGGCCGTGAAAGCAAGGCAGAGGGAGCGCGTGTCGCGATATGGATCAGTGCGGGGCCGACTGCGGCGCGGTGAGGATGGCGCTGTGTGATCGTCTGCTGGTGCGAGCATCCTCACGGTAATGGCGGCCGAACGGCAGAAGGCGCCTATTAGAGTTGGTTTCTATGACATCGAGAGGACCATCGGCAAGGGCAACTTCGCCGTGGTGAAGCTGGCCAAGCACCGCATTACCAAGACAGAGGTGAGAACACAAAGCTGTGTGTGTGTTAGTGCACAGGCACAGCCGTGCTAACACAGCCTTTCAGGACGCACGTCAAATTGGGTTTCATTGTTTCAAACCCGGGTCCTCGAAGAAACTGTGGTAGCACAGACAGAATTAGTGCGTTGGTGTGCCCTGAATATTGAACTGTGCGTGCAGCTGTGATATATGGTGGGGAATGAAGCCTTCGCCATGTAAGCCAGACCGCTGCGCGGGCGTCTGATTGCGTGCGTGCGTGTGGATGGGCAGGGAGGGGGGAGGATTTTGTGTTTACTTCCTGTAAGGGTCGAAAGTGATGTCATGCTGTTTGTGACGCCCAGTCGCGCTGCTGGTTTGTTATCTAAATGTGAGGATGAATAGTAAATTGCGGGGGCCGGGGGGGGGGGAGGTTGGATGGATCCAAAATTTGATTAGGGGTATTGAGAAATACGGTGATAAAAGCCTGTGGCGATGGTAGGTAAATCGAGCCCTGTGATAACGACATCGGTGTATGACACCTCGCCTATTATATGGAGCCAGATTTTTCTGTGGTACGGTTTCATTCGTCACTGTTAACCATAACCACTGTTTCAGTGTTTGCAGAATAAACACACCACTGTCCTAACGCTCCTTTTTATTGTCCTACAACAAGTTTCGACCGCGTAAGCTGGCCATCATCAGGTAGAAACTCACAAAAAACATTAAAAAAAGTTAACCATAACATTATACTTCTTGGTTATAACGCCTCTCGTTCATAACGACATAATGTGTTCAGTCCCTTTCGTGACGTTGTAACCGAATTAGACTGTACGTGAGAACTTGTGCGTGTAAATGCGTGATATAACTCAGTCACATGCTGGTTGGGGACGAGGGGAAATAACCGTAAAAGTTCTGGTTAGCGGTATGCGAAATGCGGGGCCACGTTCCGTAACTAGCTATGCAGCGCTGAGCGTGGTGCGTGTTGGGTGGTGGGAACGCAGAGAATCAGATAAAGGAGATCAAGGCGTAAATGGAATGATGGATGAGGGAACGTGAACATCTGTGCTACACTGGTTCACAGTCGTGTTTCGTAACAAGGAATTGCTTGCTGAGGTTTGGGCCTGCTGTGGTGCTGAGTGTAATACGGAATACAAAGTGGCACTATTGTTACTGTTGTTTGTTGTTGTTGTTGTTGTTGTTGCACATAGTGTTTTGGCGAATAAGCGTGGAGTCCGGACGTTTGGCTAGACTGGGTAATGGCGCCTAAATGTGCGAAAGCCAGCAGTACCAACCAACGCAGCAGCTGATTCTGTGATTGCTAGGGACAGACGAGACAGTACTGAACAACGCAAGCTGCTGAACGCGTTAGGTCAGTTCCATTCTGCAGTGAACTAGCAGCAGTGCAGACGTGAACTCTGTTCAGGTGAACAAACGCACACGTACGAGTACGAACAGCTCCGGCCCCGTCGCTCGGTTTCGTTAATTACTTCGGAAACCACCAGACTTTCAGGAAAAGTATATCAGACGGAAAGTCCATGTTTCGTTTTTCGTAGCGTGTATGCTGTTTACAACCGAGTATCCCGTAGACGATTTTTATGCGCTTTAGCGAACTTTCGAAAAGCGACTTTTAGCGTCGTCACGCCTGTCCGTCCGCATGGAACAACTCGTCGTCCGCTGGGCGGATTTTCGTGAAATTTTATATTTGGGGGCGGGGGTTACTAAAATCTGCCGAGAGAGTTTACGTTTGGCTAAAACAGGAGAAAAACAGCTCACTTTACGCGAAGACCCACCTATATGTATTATGACTAGGCGTGATTTGTCTACCAACATTACTATGGCTGTCGTTGTAAACATGGTTACCACTGTTTCTGTGGTTACTATGGTTACTTTGCTGCCATTGTGGTCATGGTTGCTAACGTTGCCATTGATCCTCAGGTTACCTTTCTCTACCATGGTTGCTAGGGTTACCAGTGCTCACTGCGTATGGAACGCGAAGCCGCCAAAGCTTTTCTCTCCGCGGACATTTGCTGTCTTGTTTTGTGATTGGAGTGGGGAGAGAGAGTCTCGTGACGTGCAGCCTGCAAGACGCCCGTTGTCCACCCGCTGGATGATACGAATATGGAGCGTCGTTGAACTGGTGCTTGACAGGGAAAACGCGAACTGCCTGCTTGGCAGTTCTGAGAACTCAGCAGCCCAACCGATGCTAAGAAATACGCGACGAAATTCGGCCGATTCACAGAGAATTCAACTGCGCACGTGCGGGGCTGCAAGACACTCACATTAGGTGCCGTTTGACGGTAATGCTGTAAGTGTTCCAGCCGCATGTCAGATGGCTCTGCTGTAGTACTTGCAGAGTTACAGGGACCTGAGAATTTGACATTTTCGAGTTCCTGACTTAATTTAAACCGTGTTTACTCGATGCAGACGTTTCCAGAGCATATTGACCTGCGCGGCGAATGACAGGACGTTTCGGAAACCCATGTGCTTGAAAAGTTCTGTGCAAAGTGGTAGTATGCAAGGAGTAAATCTGGAGCAAGGTTACTGTGTGCAGTAACTGGGCTACGGGCCGGCAGCTGAGAACCCGTGATTCGACTGGCGGTGGGGACCAAGAGACGTGTGTGTTCTCAGAAGCCCCCATTCCGGCTTGGCAGCCATCTTGCCTATTGTTCAGCAAGTGCCTGAGGCTGTTTTCCTGGGGGTAAAGCGGCTGGGGCCTGTGACCACTCTCACGTGTCTAAGGCGTAGGCTAAGAATGAGTGGCGCTACGCAGTCACTACGCCATACACCTTGATGACTTGCATAGGGACACGGCAAATCTATAAATCGACTCGAAGATGAAAAGTGAGAAATCTGCCCCCTCCCCTCGCCCTCCCGTGGCAAGCTGCTCATGTGCGTCCGTCCGTCCTTCACAGTAAAACTGTCAGTGGTACAGAGTTGCTGTAGATCATGTTCTGCATTGCAGTTCTTGTCGCGTAGAAATTCAGTGTAATGTTTTGTTCAAAATATGTCTTTCTTTGATCACGTGACGTGCGGCCCGCGCTGGGCTTTGGCGTTTTATTTGGCCCTCGTGCAGAATAAATTGCTTGCCACTGGTGTAGTTATGAAGCGACGCGACGTGACTGAAGGCGGCGGATCGTTGTCGGGATTTGAACCAAGTACCTTCCAAATAGGGAGCTGCTGTAGAATGCAAATATGATACAGGGAACTGTAGTGGCCGGGTCACACTCCATTGCAGTGCGAAGTCAGAGTTCGTAACTACGCACGTGCCCTGTCGGTTCCTCATCGCCCGGGATGGTCTCGAGTGGAATTCTGTGTACAGCGACCAACATCTAGCACATGTATAGGCTGTTTAGACAAATTAACAGGCTGCTGTTACCTTACGGCCACCAGATCGCAGTACTCAAAATGCCGCATTAAACGGCGTACCTTCGCTGTGTGACTCTCTGTGCAGTTTATTGTCCGTCCACTTGTGGGGTCAGGTTGCATCACGTGCAATGCCCGTGGCATGTGCTGTATGTGTCACTGTGCTGCACCTGCAACTGCCCGCCAAGTCGAAGCTGGAGTTGAAACTGCGGTCACCTACATTGAAATGCTGCATCGGTTGGAATTACTGGTATTTCGAGATGAAGTGCGTCCTGCCGTGTTAATGTAGTTGTTTCAACTGTCGCGTAAATGTTTTGACATCTAATCGTGCGCCTTTACGCAGTCTAGGTGCGTCCAAGTTCCTCGACAGCATGACTGGAGAACGTAGGCCTGCTTCAGGCATCAGTTTTATGTTGGCATTCCTGATGAAGTAAGTAGTTGAACTGTCTGAGTTACTGCGCCGCTTCATGGGCAGCCAGAACTGCATCCGGTTCCGGAATTTGATTCATCGTGTTACATTCGAGTTTATGGGTACAAGAGTGTCTCGCTCGCGAATATAAATGAAGTCATCTGAAAACAGGAGTTGTGTTCCCGTAACTGTCCGCACGGTGTCTTAACGCAGTTGCTGACATCTGTGACCATTGGCTCAGGACGAACTGCAGGAGCTGGTGGCTTTGCCTTCCCAACAGAACAGCAGAGCCCCGGCTTCTCCCCAGTCCACCTCAGAGCACTGCAGTTTGTATGAATTTTGTTACTTTTTCGAACTGTTGACATGAGTGTTGTTAGGTGGACTGCCCTGCGGTGTTCCAACATTTGCAGCTGCTTCTTGAAATGTCACTGACTCTCTTTCTGCTGCCGCTGTACTACGCATGCGTGTCTGTAGTGCCGTGTCAACTTTCGCTTGTGTAGTGTCTGTTGTCTTTTTAGCTCTGTTTGTGTATTTTTATTTGTTTGTTTCTTTGTTTGTTTGTTTGTTTGTTTCTTTCTTTCTTTCTTTCTTTCTTTCTTTTGTATCTTTTATGATCGGCCTCCCACCCTGTCCGCGGTAGATCCAAATTCGACGTATTCCTGTCGCCGTACCAAATTTCCTGTCTGTCAGGACAGAAAGCCTGTCTCGCTCGTTTGTAGCAATATTTCCAGTAACAGCAGCCACACTGAAGAACACGCATCATAATTCCCCTCTGTTAATTACGCATTCCACACTTCTGTCTGAGATAATTGTTGTTTTCTAAAGCAAGTGCTGCAGCCCGAAATCGGCAGTGTCCATCCGCACGCGCAGCTGTGACCAGGCCTGTCAGATACAACGACAGGCCCACGACCTGTACGCCGTAAAAGAGAGCAGCAGTGAGTTCCTAATTAGCTGTGGGACGAGCCGTAAGAAGGGCCCGCAAATTTATTTTTGCCTTCGGCCCAGAAATGTCTAATAGCCGGCGCCGCTCACAGAGTAAAAGAGACTTTGTAAATTTCGGCACGTGTGATTGTAATAGCGGGATATGCTGTGACGCCGTGTCCTGGTCTGTTTATTGCGGGTAACACTGTAGTTCAGACATAGTCAAGGCAATCAGCAACAGACACTGCACAGGGAGTCTTCCGGTATATGCAGTGTGCAGCACGCTAGGCGGTTTACGCAATCCTAACAATTCTGGCACGTTCGTCCACTTGCATTTAATGGTCTGGAAAACTGCGAGACTTGGGTAACACGTTTATTGGTGTTTTGTTCCAAACATTTTTCGCTCCTGTAAATATTTAACGAATGACGCTCGAGATGTGTGTACGAAAGCGTGTAAGTCTTTCTGTAAAGTGTGTGTTGTTCGATTTTAAAGAAACCTTGAATCGCCGGACGCGCTGTACCAAAACTCCGTGACCGGCAGACTGACTGGTGGACGAACGGGCGGACGGAAAGACGGACAGATAGGCAGGCACAGATGATGGTATCTTTGTGGCGTTAAGTTGTGAACTCTGCAAAAAGTGTTTCAGCTCTATGGGCGTCAATGTGACAGCCATTTTGTGTCCTACACAAGGAGTCTGTCCGTCTAATATTTTTTCTTTGACATTTGGCATTTGGGAGTCTACAGCAAATAACTCCTGTAAGAAGCTTTGTTAATATTCTTAAAAGCGGGCGTGTTTAAACTACTTTAACCTGCTTCCTTCGTTAAAAATGTAGGCTGTGGGATCACTTTGCTGCATACCACATCAAGTTTTTAACCAGCTGACCAGTTTCCACGAGCTTGGCATGAACGGTATGCAGCAGGTGGTCACCCCAGCACCGTGCAGCAGTGGCAACATGGCGACAGTGCGAACTTACGGTGCTTTAGCGACATCAGCGCCACTTACGGTAGGCTTCTGAAACTAACTTTACTACCTCCATGGAGCAGAGTCCTTGAGAAGCCACTAGTTTCTCAGCTAGTCAGGAAATTTTGCGTATGTTTTGCAACCTGAAGGATAATTACCGTGTTCACGAGGGCACGCCACTTGCCTGTACCCTGAGCCAGATGTATTCAGCGTGCTCGTTCTTATCCTGTTTAATATTTATTTAAAAAAGTGAGGCAACAAACACGCTGACGTCCACACGTGCTGCGTGGATAGCAGATTTTACGCACCACACCTTCATGTAGTCGTCATTGACACCTAAGCATTTGTCCCATTATGCTTCCAAGGCTCGTGTTGCGGCATAGAAAGAAATCAGTAATAAGTATCTGTAATCAGGACGTGGCAGCTTGCTTCACGTCGGCGTCTTTTACATATTGTTTTCCAAACAGGTGCTTCTTAAGGGGTCAAAGAGCTGGAAATTACTGGACGCGAGATCGAGACTCTAGGTGGGGTGGTCCATACCCTTCCAACCGTAGTCACAAATCCTGTTCACAGTGTCAGTTCGTGACTTCCATCTGTTTTGGATCCCTTAAGAAACACCTGGCTGGAAAACGACGCGAAGCAAGTTCTCGTCTCCTGGCAACAGACACTTGACACCGATTTCTTCTACGCTGAGACACAAGGCTTGGTGCCACGGGGAAACAAGTGCTAATGGATACTACATGGAGTGTGGTGTGTACCATCTGCTACCCATGTGCCCGTATAGATCGAAATCAGAAGGCACGTGTCGGGATCAGAATATTTGTTATCTTATTTTTTAATTCATGTATGCTATCCTCCCATCTACGCCTAGGTCTTCATTGTGGTCTCTCTTTTTTTTTTCAAGTATCCCTACCAACCCCCGCATGCATATCTCTTCTCCCCCACATCCCACCCATCTTACCCTTCTGCATCTGATCATGCAGTGCCTCATTACTCAGACTTCTCTAGCCTCCTGTTACTTCCGTCCCCCTGAAATTGTGTGGCAATCTGTCTTGAAAAATTACTCAACTAGTGTTACGATGTTTCTTGTGTAGAGTGTAAAATAACAATATGGCGCCCGTGCGAACATTCGGTTTAGCATTCGGTTTGCTGGCTATAACTAAAGAATGCGCAAAACTGGAGAAGGGAAAATTGGCACGGGGTTGTATCGTAGCTATATCTACACAATCTGCACCCAGTGTTTGTGTGTAGGTGATTAAAATGACAGGGACGGCGCGAAACGTAAGTTTATATGCGACAAATGTCACGCATACAGAATTTGTTGGCTTCGTATGCAAAGTCGTTCATAGAAATAAAACGAAACGAAGTAAACTAAAGGGAAGAGCAAAGTGACAGTTATGTCGGACTGGAGCCAACTGACAGTGGCTCTGAGATGTGACCGCAGGTCCGTGCCCGCTGCTGTAGGCAGGGCAGTGGCTGAGCGTGGGAGACCACACAAGCACAAAGCCGGGCAGCGTGTGGGCGGCACTGTGTTCGCACACCGCTGGCTGTGAAGAGTGTTCTGTTCGGAACGTGACCATGTTGCTGAAGATTCCAGTTTTCTCGGACATGACGCCGTGTCAGTTGCTGAATACTTACAGACGTTTCAGAGAACCGCAGTACCTGTATTTCCAGGGTCAAGCTGTCCATGAACAGCTTAGTTTAACCTTTTAAAGCCTAGCGGTAACTTTACGTACGACCAGGTTTAACATTAAAAAATTCTACGTGGTGCCCACATTGCGTTTATGTGTTTTGTACGGATCTCAGAACAAACAGCAACTTTTGCCTTATAAAACATTAAGAGACTGGTTTTTATAACCGAAGTGGAGAGTGTTTACAGCGCGGTACGCACTGAGTCCTTATATAAAACAGATACGCTTCGTCTTTAAAGGGTTAAACACTGTCATATCTGTACTCTTTCTGGACTGGTTGACTCAGAGGTGAAGGCGCTGCGATCACTCGAAACGTCGGTGACTTTTCACCAATCGACGCGGCTTGATTTCCAAGCAGACTTGGGCCTCCTTTTTTAGCGATACGAGTTCAGCATTTGTCCTAACACGTGTTGTCAGAGAGCGCTGGGGGCAGTACACCTGGTAGTCTGTAGGTGCTTGCTACAAGGCGCGGTAGAAAGGCCGGCTGTTATACGTGGAGGGTTTTAGTGACTACGGGAAAATGCCGGAATTGTACACCAAAGTCGACCATGACAGCTTCCTTCTATGTTCTTCACAATTCGATATTCACAGTCGTGCGGCCACTGGACGCAGGACACTCGGAGGGCCATTAGTAAACAAACAGCTTGTATCAGCCAGCATTCCAGTGATGTGTGAAAGTAAAGCCACTGGGTCGCAGTCCGTGGTTCGGTGACCCCATTCCTGTGTTATTGCTTGTCGTGTTACCGCTCGTGCAATGACAACAGCACACCGACAGAAGCACTAGAGGCTGTTGTGATGGTGTTGTGACGTGCTGTTAGAAAATTGTTACCAGACGAGGGCGTGGTTACCCGTTATTTATGGCGCAAAGGCGACTGGAACGTGAAGCTGAACATACACATACAGCTGTTAACGGAACCGAGGATGCCCGCGTTACCTCACCCAACTTGTAGGATTGCGGTGTCAAGTCAGACTCCACTGATGCCAGTAAATGTGCGTCTGTTGTCTTTGGACGTATCGGTGCCATATTAGTGCTTTTGTTTGTACCTTTATGAAGAAGAAACAGGGTTTTGTGAGCCAATTTTTCTGAGTTATGCAATTTTTAATTTTGTCTTTCTTCTTGCTGATCGCCTCCACTGCCAGTAAAGATTCTTCGCCACACTTGTGAACTGCCTGTAACAATCTGTATATACAGGGTGTTCTTAAGTGCAGACCATAAATATAAAAGTCGTGTTCCACCAATGCAGTCACTAGATATATATGTTTATGACAACCGTCTGATTTCATTGTTTTCTGCACGCAAGAATTACAGCCCCTTCGTTATCGAGAAGGGGAAGCATTAGGGAATCGAGAAAATAAACGTATTTATGAGCGAGTTTATGTATTAGATTTGTCATATATCACAATAGCAACGTGTCCATGTTGACAGCATGTTCACAGAAGCTGCTGAAAGTGCTCGCCGTTGACATGAATTCATAACTGAGCCCTGTGACGTCAGCAGTTCAGCAGTGTGTCATATTGCTGTCGCAGCTGGTTCATTCAGTTGGCAGTGCCCTCCCGCATGTTAACTGCTTTCCATAAAATACAGGCCTAGGCTTCAGGTGGCTGTATATGCAGAAGCTGGGCAATCGCAAACGCCTGAGGATGGATCCGTTTCGTCTTGCCCTCCGAGCTGAGCAGTGAGGGTCCAGCAGCTGCCGTACGTCGCGGCGCTTTGTGGCGCATAAAACACGCAGTGTGCCCTGTTGCCAGTGGCACGTCCTCCAGCAGTTGGGTCTGTTCTGCTGTTGCTGTGCTTCACTGAGGAAGCAGTTGCGAGCAGGTGTTTGTAGGACTTCTGGCTTGACTTTAGGACTAGGAGGCGACCCTTATGTCTATAGCGTGCAATTAAGAATAATTCTGTATACTGTTCAGTTCTGTTCCTGGAACTAACTGTGTCATTCCATTCGTTGTAGAGGATTCGCGTCATCACAAATTAATCCTTTCTTGAATTTCAGTTTCCTGTTCTCAACCTCGTTACTTCCCTCCCCCAGGTAATTGTGCTGTTACGGCGTTTCCCTCGAGGAATAAATTGCATCCAGGCTTTCCGACCAACAAGTGTACTGTTTCTGTTAAATTTAAAGTCAGGCCCCGCTTTTCGTGCCCTGGGTCTCCATCGCCTGCTTCATGAAGGGAAGACGGCTGATGGACATAGGTGTTTTGTTCAAGTACAGGGTGGCCAACTGAATCTGCAAACTCGCTCACAGCTGCATTGCTGCATGGCGACATAGGTGTGTGTATGACGCCACGAGTGCCGCCTTAACGTGGGTCTGCAGTACTCAGTTTCGTGCAAAAACGCTGTACATTTTCCAGGCATGTTGTGAACAGTACGTCTGATATTTAACAGGCGTACCTTTCGTTGGTGACGGTCATGTCCCTATTTTCCCACAGTTTGAAGTTGTGACTTGATGTTTTCTTGTAAATCGCAGCTTAATACTTGGGCAGTAACCAGTTCTGTAGCTGTACAGTAGACAGGGCGCGCTGCAGTAGGCTGTTGTCAAATTGCTTTTGCCCAGTTCCCTTTTATTCTCACTTACGTGTGCTAAACAAAATGTATGAACCGTTTAGTGGGCAATTTACATCGCGAATGTAGCTTTGCTTAGTTCCGTCCGTAAACAGCGAACGACAGTTTTATAGTGCATCTGTGCAGTGGGTTACCACAGAAGTACCCGCAGTACCGCCGTCAATTATTGACAGGAAGCAACAGAGCGAACGTGCTGTGGTGTGGTCCCCGTGTCAACTCGAGATACGTCATTCTGTGTGACGTCATTGGTTTGAAAGAACAAAGTCCGCTGCCTGTAGCCTGCAGCTCCGTTAACAGCAGTCTGTAGCAAGAACTTTAATTCTTTAGTAGACCAATTCCTTACACCGTAATCTTGACTATAGTTTATATATACTACGTTTCGGGAGTTATTTCTACTTCATAATAGGTGTTTTGATGTGATTTACTGGTCGACTGTGGCCTTGGGCTTCACATGCAAATCGCCACTGGTGTGTATACCGAACAGTTTAATGGAATACTCGTGTTTTACACGTAAGGGCAAGTACTAACGTGAACACGGAAGTGGTGGAGTCTTTAAATCGCAGACGGTGGCGCTGTGTAATGAACGCGAGTTGGCGCTCAGTACTTCCATACGTTCGCGGCGTAAAGAAACGACAGAAAGAAGAAACTTCCACTGTCCAGCCCACACCCAGAAGTCTGGAATGTGCAGACCTAACGCGGAGAGAAAGTATCAGCTTGTCCACGCTTATGCTGCTGGTTTGTTAGGCAGGAATAGCACGCACTAATGAGGAAGTTGGTCCGGATTCCCAACGCAGGGTCGCGACCCATATTTGGGTCGTGAGTGGGTAGCGAGGGCCTCCCGGTGGGTCGTTAAGTGCCAAAACAATGAAGCACACTTGATAACGTAGATGGGGTGCTGACTAGCTAGTGGCATTCTTCGGCGCGCAAGGCCAATGCGATGTACGTGGGGCGTGGTCAGGAAGTTACGGTAACCCGAGAGAGCAGGAAGTGCCCGTTCTTGTATTACGAGCAGAATGTGGGACAGAGCCGCAACACGCGGGTGGCTAATAGGTGCTTTGAACGTACTTCAAAACTGCAGTAGACTTACGTGGGGCTGACACCGACACAGCACAAGTTCCTGAACGAAGGATTTGAGATTAATGTGATAAAATGGAACGGAATAAGGCTACTGGTCATGTAGCATGCATGTTACGCATGAATAATGCATAGGCATGCAAAGTTGTGGTCGGAAAGCCTGACACGAAAAGTCTAATCGCACGACCTAGTTGTAGTTGGGAGGGTGATGTTGACTGGTATGGTCAGGAAATAAAGTGTGAGGATGTATAGTGGATTCATCTGGCTCAGGATAGGGACCAGCGACATTGTAACCTTCGGGTTCCGTAAAAGACTGAACATTTCGCAAGCAGCTGTACCGCCTGACGGCGTGTCGTGTCAGGCGGTACAGCTGGCTGGCCGGTTCAGTTCACCACAGCGTCCGGGCTGCTCGGGTGTCCCACCCAGCGGGTGTTGGTGGTTCGTACGTGGAGCTAAGCCTCCACTGGCCCCTACATCTTGGTGTGATATTTGTTAATCAAGGGGAGGTGTTTGCCTTTATTTCATTGTACATATAAACTGATAAAACGCAGTTTGTTATGGTGTTGTGGGAAGAGAGCTGTTGGCCTTGAATTCGGACCCCCCATGTCTGAAATAAAGCTCGCAATCAGACGGCAGATATTAACATAATGACTGTCATTTGTTGCATCCTGCACGAATCCGTCTGTCACTATCGTCCGTTTTACACTTTTGTGTCGTCAGTGGCTCTGTAAAGTGACCAGTTACGACAGGGGCGACCGCGGTTCGCTTCTGTGGAAGGAAGGGGAGCGTTTGTTCGTCGTCACCAGTGTGCCGATACACGCCATGGAGAATCGCGTCCGTCGGTCCTCGTGTCTGACCATTTAAAGCAGAGTGGTTGCTGCATGTGCCAGCTGTTATAACGTTCAGAAATTTTTTGTATATACGCACGGATTGCGGGATGACGTGTGTATTTCGTGTGATGCTGAAAATAAATTTCAGTTCTAAATTCTTCAGGCAGTGGGATTGCACGTGGGACTGCTGGCTCCCTGGGCTTCCTGTCTGCACCATTCTGACCAGAATACACGCTTCACAGAGTAAGCGTGATTCAGTCTTCAGGCGTAAACACGTGGAGCCATCTGCTGGGTTGTGCCTGACGGAGATCTGCCCTTGGTGTGCACGGTCAGTGCTGCAGACGCACCCAGGAACATGTTTTGTCAGCGGTACCAAACTGTGTAGAGAAATAATGAACTGGAGCAAGCGTTAGGGACATAATTTGACGTACTGTCTGTATGTTTGCCAGTGGGACTGAGAAAAACCATGAGAAAGCTTGGTGAATAACCAGTATCCGGCCGAGTTTTGAACCCGGGACTCCGAGTACGTATCAGGGGTGCCGCCCCCGCGACTATCGGACTGTAGGAAGCCCCGTGACACTCAGGACTTCTCGACTGACATAAGAAGAGCGGCGCATTGCTCAGACCTGCGAAGCCTGCGTGTAGGGAAGGTGCACTGTGGACGGTCCGTTTGAAATAACAAGCCAGCAGTCGCCTGGGTTTCGAACAAGGTACATCCCGTATACTAATCAGATTCGCTACCAGTCAGTGTAGAACTTGGCTACCGGCTTGCTGTCTGAGTGACAGTCGTTCGATTCCTGGCCGAGGCAGACCGACCCTAGGGGGTCCAGCCAGCAACCAGTTCAGTGTGTGCTGTGAGCCCTTTATTCATATGTATAGAGGTCAGGAGATGAAAGCGAACACCTACCCCATCTAGGGCCTAAATATTTTGAAAGTCGCTATTTTTAGTTTATGTGTGCTTTTGCCTTTTGCTTTTGTTTTGTTTGCAATTTTTACATAAAAATCAGTCAACAGCCAACACTGTTTATATTCCATTATTTAGAACACGAGCAGCCAGTTTCGGCGTGTTATGGCCATCATCGGGCTGATCAACAAAAACGTGAATATTGAAGCTGTACTTTTCGAAAAGGGGAAGGCCATGAAAACACGCGCCAGCGGGGTTGGTGAACATAAAAATTGTTTTGTTTTGTGTAAATCAGCATAATAGATACTGCATCACGTGCCTGGTCACCTGTAGCCGCTAATAATCTGAACAGAAAAATGGGTTGTTCAGTAGTCATTCGCGATTGTGAGTGTTACAGTGAACGGCTGGCGGTAACTGTGTGTGCGGTGCCAGCAGGTGGCTTTATGTTTGGCTGGTGTGCTAATTAGAAGGCGCACACCAGTCACCATGGCTCACCTGTATGATAGTACACCTCTGATAGTAAGAAATTGTTTGGGTCCAAAATCTTCATGCCGTCGGCTAGTTCAAAGTAGACAACCTGTCACGCCCTGTTTTCTGATCTCTATCCATACCACATTTCACGTGCCTCGTTCTAATGCTTTATTATTTACCACCAGGAAACCGAAATCCGAAGAAAATATTCACACAGCAACCATATTATTTTTAATTTATGCGTGATAAATTACCTTAAAACTCGAAGACCCACTACCAAATGTATTTCTCGACCATACGTAAGTGGCGCTAGTGTCAACTCTCGCCACGCGTGTCCTCACGTCAGCCATCTTGTTTTCATTTTACAGCCTGCGAGTGGTGTCGTGTACTTTCACACCACGTTTCATGACAATCGGCCAACTGGTTCAGTAATTACCAAGCGGAGATGCACACACACGCACGCACGCACACACACGCACACGCACAGA
>BLKM01001988.1:0-14540 GCA_013340265.1 Coptotermes formosanus
GCGCGTGCGTGTGTGTGAAGAGGTACATAAAATGGCGTATCAGTCCAAAAGAACTGTTTTTATTGCTGTAAGATGAAGAATAACTTAGCGACATGTTTCGACTTAATTCAGAAGCCACCAACATGCCAATTAAAATTTACAGCGAGGAAATAGTGACAGCACAAAACACACACAACGATACGCAATAGGGTGAGCTTTACTTATAAACTAGATTATCTTTAGCAAACATTTTCTAAAATGACAAGACTATTACCACTCTGTAATTCGCTAATTATATATTATTTGTTCACAGGACTAAATTCCAGCCGTAATCATGTATAATGCCACATGACTAGACTCGCACAGGAACAAACTGTGGTGCAAAACACATTTTAACCAAGTTTTAATCAAGCTTTTGTGTTGTATCCACACGACCGATTAATGCGAGCCTCATATAAAGAGATCACAAAGCTGCAAATGAAAATAGAACCACGAGTAAATGACGGGTCCACCGGCAGATGTTTTTAAACTTGGTGTACACCCTTAGGATTGCGTCGGGAACGCCGAAACATGTTAGAGTAAAGTGTGAGATAAAGTGAACCGTGAGTGTGCATTTAGTTGGTTTAATATAGTGACTAATTTCGTAACAATGCATGGAATTGACAACGTTAAAACAACGTTAAAGTGACAACAATGTACTGTATCAACTAAGGATTTCATACCCCAAATACCTTTAGGTTATGCGTGTCCTTACAGAGCACAGAATGTGTTACTCGCAATATATTTTAATATAATAACATAAAATGTGTTTCGTTACTTGACATTTCTTGTGTATAGAAAGGTGACTTGGTTAACACAGGCTGTAACCTTCACTTATTGCTGCATATAATTGTTGCGTCACAAATAGTTTTTGAGATTTCTCCACCAAAATCTCAACACGCTGTACGGATGGTTATCAATTACAGATCCTCTTTTGTAGTGGATGGTATTTTATTACCTGTAACATCAAGTTGTACAGTAATATTTCAGACATTATTGATACTTTCATATACACAGTTGAACCCGGTTACAACGACATCGGATTACGCGACACCTCCTTACAGCGTCAGATATTCTGTGGTACCAATCATTTCTGACTGTTAACCATAACATTGCACTACTCGGTAAGGACAATACTCGTTTATAACGACACAAAATATTTAGTCCCTTCCATGGCTTTATAACCGAGTTCGACCACACAAACACACACACACACACAGTATATTCTATTGAAACATATGGCATACAGCTGATAGAAAACAACGCACTCTGTGGCTCGGAATGGTAGCTAGTATATGTCAATGCAACAAATATCAACAATAAAACTTAACGCCTTACAACAACGCAAGCTTACGCAAAAGAAAAATTAAGTAACGAAAGACGTTTCATATTGACCTCGCCCGTTCCAGTTTCCATCCCGGGAGCTGGTGCCCTTGCGGTGTAACGGTTTTATTTAAAAAATTTGTATGGAAATTTTTATAAATTTTCGCCTTGGCCAATCGACATTCTCTCCGCTATCTCACCAAGCCACCAGGTTGAAAAGGTACACTGTTAGTGAGATGTGAGAGAGACATGAAGATTTGGTAAAAGAGATGGGATTTCGCCTCGCCAATGGACTTGTTTATGTGATAGGCGTGGCAGCTTTTCAGCCAGTTGGGTTCGATACCTGAATCAGGAGATAACCAGAGTAACCCAGTTACAGCCGGAACTGATTCATAGAAATCTTCTGAACACCGAATGTTATCCACGGGAGTCTATCAGCAGTGTAGTGAGGGCAAGTGTGTTGCGCTGATTTGTTACTGTGCAGTACATGAAGCATTCATTGCGTATACAGCAGTCGTAACCGCTCAGGCGCTAGTTTGAGCTTGACAGTGTGCCCTCTTGGATGACAGCGGATACTCTTGACCCTTGAAGATGGGACCGATACGTTGTTCCGAAACGTCGGTACAGAACTACCACTCAACGCTGCGTAACATCCCAGAAGAGCGCAGTAAACACACTACATCTCGGTTATAAAAACCAATCAGTTAATGCTGTATGGGGAAATAATCGCTGTTTGTTCTGAGATTCATACAAAACACATAAATGCACCGTGCGGGCAGAACGTAGGCTTTGTGAATGTTAAACCTGGTGGCACATAAAGTAACGATGATGCTTTAAAGAGTTTTGCACAAGGTCAACTTTACCTTTCACTGATGTAGGAGTTGGTTCTTGCACACTGCAGCACTGTTCGTGTGATGGTTTGCAGATCACACTACAACTGCAGTCACTTACCTGAAACAGATAAACAGGTCACGGGTGATTGTCTTGACAAAACACGTTTCACAACACAACTTACAATGCAGGTGGCCACCTAACGTGGAGTCGTTAACACTTGAACAGAAACAGGCATGGCGAACCACTGGCACTGCGGCCAAGTCTGGCAAAGACAGACATTTCCGTTGGCACCACTGATCTGCGTACAGATCTAAAACTGAACTCAATTGCTGGAACTGAATTTCATCTGACACTAACAAGTCATTCCCATTGCTACGAATCGTGGGAACACAAGCAGATAACCAGAAGCCACCTAGTGTGTTCAGTGCTACCTCAAAATTGACACAAAACGATGGGGGGAGACGGGGGTGGAAGGCACGTACACAATGTTGTATTGAAACAGGACACTAAGGGAGGACTGCGAGTGGCAACAAAATGTCGTACTGGCCGCAGTATGAAGCACAAGTCAAACACCTTGTTGCACACTATACAAAAAGAAAAACTTTCGATAAAGTAATAAATTAAAGTGTGAAAGTTAAAATTTTAATTCTTCTAAAAAATTCTTACGACATGCCGTTTCACAAAATCATTTGGTCTGTTTTCCCATTAAGTCAGCATTATGTCCTCTGTAAGACAACGACATACAAACTTCGTCAACCAGTCACAAGTAGTCTATTTCATAAACGCACAAACACACACGTGTGCGTGCGTGCGTGACAGCATGTGTGTAGATGTGTATAAATGTGGTTAGAAGTGACAAAATGCAGCAAAGAGTACGAAGGTACCAACCGGGGGATGCCGAACCTGGAGAGCACTCAGTGGCTTATTAAAAATGAGTTAAAGCTAATTCACGCGTACCATGCCGTGTAGCTAAAGGTTTAATTGTATCGTTCCCATATGATTTACACAGGGCGACCGTGTTTAATTCACACATGCCATGCAGTGCCTGTGCCGCGCCCATGCCGCTTCGAAAGCGACTTCTCAAGGCCACGGCACAGCACGGCATGGGCACGGCCTGGCATCTGTGAATTAACCTCGGCCGTCTCTCGACGGCCTGTGGGCGACCAGCCTAGGTTCGGCTTCTTCCGGCTATCACGCGGACATTCACGAAGGGTGTTATCCAGAATGCTGCTACCTTTTGTGATGTGTTTAATCCGTTCTGATGATGTTGGAGACAGCAGATTAACGGATTATACATTTTTATGAATTAATTTTAAAGTTAGAGCAAACTTTCTTCTGTTGTTATGCTACGTCTCCATCATGTGTTCTTCCTTTGTCTGTGGGCAACAACTGTTTCAATTTTCAAATTTCCAAATACTCATTCTAAAATATTTGAAAAATTGTTGCCCTTCATTTTTCAGACTTCCAAACTGAATGTGAAATTCTCCTTCCTCCTCGATTGCTCGAGACACATTATTAATCCAGTACTTTCGTTCAGGGGCGCAGCCAAGAGGGGAGGGCTGCCGGGCTGCATCCCCCCCCCCCAAATCCCCAAAACAGAAATAAAAAAATAGGTTTTGTAGATATCGCGATATCGAATCGCTTCCGTGATTTCCCCTTCTGCCGAAATCAACCACTGAAATCGGCTGATGACCAGTACATTAGAATTTTGAAAAATACATGTAAATTAATAAAATTAAAAAATAAGAAGATAGGACACTGTGATTGCGTCATGGAACATGTAGTTATATTCGTATGTACATAACTGCAGTCGCAAACAGTGCTATGTTGTACTTACAATATGATCTTTATAACATAATTTTTAAAGTGAAACATGAATTACATACAGACTCAGAGTCATCCCCCCTCCCCCCAAGGGAACATTCTTGGTGCGGACCTGTTTTCGTTTTTCCCTCTTTTCTTCTTCTGAAAGAAGATGAAGCCTACATGCACTTATCACATCCTCCTCACAGTTATCCATGCTGATGACTGTCAAGAGTGGTAGCAACAGACTTCAAACGAGGCTCCCTTAAACCCTTTGAGTAGCAGTTCGGATTTTTCCGGCTACCACGCGGACTTTCATGAGGGACACGGCATGGCAGGGGCGCAGCATGGCATGTGTGAATTGGCACGGCATGGGCGCGGCATGGTATGTGTGAATTTGCTTTTATACAGTGATGTGACGTGTGTGGCGCACGGGATATTGGCGGGCTATTGTAAACGCGGTAATGAAACCGGGGTTCTGCAAAATTCGGGGAATTTCTTGACTAGCTGAGGAAAGATCAGCTTCGCAAGAAGGCCTCTGCTGCATGGAGTTGGTTGGTTGGTTGGTTAGTTAGGGCGTTACTTCTGTGGCACTTTATTAAAGCGCTGACCAAAGTCCACCTGCTGACACATAAAGCTGTTCCGCACAACTGACCAAACTGTCAGACAGTGTCACTTGCCTCGCAGGACAAGCCTCAGCCCTTTTCTTGTTGGACTTCTTGATCCTTGAAGATGGGAGCGATATGTTGTCCCGAAACGTCGGTAAGGGATTACCACTCGACGCTGCGTAATATCCAAGAGGAGCGCAAATCTCCTCAGCAAGGTTGCTCGCGCCAACAACTGAGCGCACAACAGACGCTCGACTGACAACCCCTCCCCCTCCTGCACTGCTACAATCATCGTAACAGCAACAAAGACCACGCAGTAACGCATTGCACAAAAAGAACAGCCCCCCCCCCCCCAGCAAAGCAAAGTTTAACCTTAACGCCCACGCAGTCTCACCAAGTCTCAACTGAATCCCCCCAATCCAGCCATCCGACAACTCTTGCAGTAACATTAAATTTGGTCGTTTCGGAGAGGACACTGCCGCATCCATCCGAATTTTACTGCAGTTCATGCATGACGAAACTTCGTGAACAGACTGTGTTGCACAATTTCAAAGGCACTGATAAACCTCGCTTTTGTATAAAGTATTTGTTTTAACACACCAAATGTTTACAAAAGCACGCAGCGTTTGTTACATTTTATCGTCACTATTTGTTTTATTTTCTTCTCATGTTCGTAATAGATTCGCATTTTTATGGTATGAAATGGGCATCGAGGAACGAGAGCCCAGTTCATAACACTGCGCTTATGGGAAATGAGGGTTCGACTTAACGACGGCCAGTTTTGCAACCGCCGTCTGGGAACCAATTAGGCGGTCTGTATTAAGTTACGAACACCACGCAGAAATGCTTAGCACTACAATGCGAGGATCGATGAGGACGCTCTTGGCAGGGCGAACGGTAATGATTACGTCAAAGATAACTGAACTGAATAGGAGTGATGATGGGAACTGGAAGGAACTGAGTGTCGCATGTCAAGGAGGGCAGCGAACGGTGTATCTCGTTACGGCGACACGAGTAATTACAGTCATATTATGGAGATTAGAGGCTCAAGTTTCAGGTCTTCTGCGATACGACTCTCCATTCTTGGCGAGGAGTTTCCGAGCACCGCAGCGCCTTCATATTCAGGTCGAAGCTGTCTGAGATAGATACGCTATGCGTCTTGTGTTGCTTGACCTTGAAAAGTAAAGTACGATACTCCGAAACGTCTGGAGCCATAACATTTAATTATTTAACTTTTATATCATGATTAGCAATCTACTGTCATATTTACATACTGGGTATGTGAATATAACAGAGCTGCCTGAATATCTGGCACAAAGATAACGCCAGTGACGCTAGCAGTGACATGCGCTTCCACTGACGTCTTATTGACGTCATGATCGCACAACGCTGTCGTCAGTTCGCGACACAGTGTACAGCGCTCCTGTTTTGTATTTCCGACGTCGCGGGTTCAAATCTCGGTTATCGTGACTGAGGATTTTATTTGTTTGTTTCACTGACTCCAGGAGAAGTTCTGGACCGTGCTTAAGGTCAGGTCACGACCACTTCCTTTCATATATGCGCAAATTACTACCACGACGTCGCTTCAATCTAAACCATATTTAGAGATCATCTCAGCTGAATTAGATAATGTAAATCACTGGTCTTCTCTCGTCTTATTTCTTACATCATTTGCTCTTCTGTCATGTTTAACAAGACAAGGAAATGGGACCCTTCGCTATGACAATGCCGCCCTCTTCCAGTTCTGAATAAAAAGCGCAATCATTCTTTCTGGTACTCACATTCTAGCCCAAATAATTGAGGCAAGATTAGAGATCAAACTAAAAATACGATACGGCAAGAACTGAGCTAACGTCATCGCGTTGCTGCGGACTAACATTTGATCCTGCACACAGCATCGGAAGTCCTGCTGCCTCCATCTTCAGGTTCGCTTTTATGTCCTGAAGATGGAGGCAGGACATTCTTCCAAAAGTTGGTATAATTCTATGAAACTATACGGCGTCACATTCTATAAGACCGTATTATTAATTCAAGAATTAATAGCTTCCAATTGATACATGCTGAGTAAGAAAGTAGACCCTATATGACACTGGATTCAGATGCAGGGTAGTAAATCTAAAGGAAATGGACACAAGCACATGTTTATAATTTACTAACCACTGACCAGAGAGTAACCAGGCAGGGATGTGATAATATCGATTGTTAGGAAAAACTGTCAAGGTTCGATTGTAAGAGAAAATAACTTTGAGAAATTTCCTAACAATTCACACGTAGCATTTCGTATTGTAAGCTTACAGGCTACTTCATTATAAAAACGCAAGAGTACTACCTCTTTTTTTAATTACCCTGTATACAAGTATACAGGATTAGACGTGATAGGAATATGTAAGTTACCAGAAGCATCGCATAATGCTTAATATATGCAATGCCGTAAAATGCGATTTTCTTGTTCAACACTATACTTACAAGTCCTGGGCCTTTAGTCACTTGTCGCAGCACACTTGACATAAACACACAAATTACTGAAGATTATCGCATTGCATTATCATACCTTCTGTACTGTGATAGTGATGCTCAGTCAATAAATTCCTATAGCACATGTAAAAAAGTTAAAGCAGTCCCATTACAGGCCTGGACAGGCCCTTAGGGTTCCAAGAGGTTGAGGCTCCCAGAATTTCTAGGCATTCAGCACATGAAGATGATAAGGGTGTCATCCTACGCACCGGCCGTCTTTACCCCCCATGAAATATTACTAGTACTCATTTCTGTTAGAGGCTAAGGCACATGTAAATTTTGTTTAGCACGTTTACCTACATTCAAAATTACTGCTACATGCTTCGACAGAAAAGAATCGTCTCCACGGAGATGATTTAAGCCACAAATGTAGGATTACCAAAGTTCTACAAGGTGATTATATAACTTTGCGTTGATAAAATGTACAGTTAATACAAGCTCAATATTTTATCTGGCAAATATCGTTATCACTGCCTGTCCTGTCGGCTCGTTTATCGCATTAACGCAGCCCAAACAACCGAGATCTGACATACGCGGCCGAGCAGCAGACGGTGACAAATGACAGTTGTTAGAAACACTACGGTTCCCGTACTAGAGTGGCCGGCAGGAAAATAGTCCCATCAAGGTCACTGCTATAAACGCTTTCTTGCCATGTCTACGGCACTTTTTCGGGTTAACTAAACGGGAAGCTGCGCCTCGGGCGAAGAACTGGCAACAACACAGGGCGGCGGGCAGCGGAAGTGTTAACCGCTTGACATTGACGGGACTATTTTCGTGTCGACAACTATAGTTACAATTTATACATAAGACTTCAAACACAAGAAATGGCAACTGTAATCAATTTTTTTGTCCAATGGTGCAACAGCCCCTAGTGGGCCTGGGCCTCCTCTTTTTCGAGGCTTCACGCTCACACTCAGTTAAAGACACCACACTCGGTAGGACTCCTCTGGACGAGTAATCGGCCCGACGCAGAGACCTCTACCCGACAACACACGCCACTCACGAACACACACATCCATGCCCCCAACGGGATTCGAACCCACAATCCCAGCAAGCGAACGGCCGCAGACCCACGCCTCAGACCGCGCAGCCATTGGGATAGGCCTTGCAAAAATACTGTATAATATACACTCAACGAAACGTATGTCACAACATATAACTATAAGCACCATACGGTAAATATCCTTTCCTGTGGCGCAACAAGCCCAACTCGGGCCTAGGCCGCCTCATTGTAGATGTTTCAAGATCACACGCAATTAGACACACACACACACAGCCGGTAGGGCTCCTCTGAATGAGTGATCAGCTCGTCGCAGAGACCTCTACATGACAACACACAACATTCACAAGCGACAGACAGCCATGCCACCGATAGAACTCGAAACCACAATCCCCGCAAGCGAGCGGCCGCAGACCCACGCCTTAAACCGCGCGGCCACTGGGATAGGCATACGGTAAATATATGAAACTACAAACATCAGGTACATCAACATAACAGACGGCTCCCTTTAGTGGTATAAAATACAATACATATTGCTCAACGAAAATACAGCGAAATAGCTGAAATATACAGGACAACGACAAAGACTGCACTGAACTGTTCCTAAAGGTAAGGACTGGCTGTCAGAGACTCATGTGTCACTTCAGAAAGAAATGATGGGTAGGTGCGGATGGGAATGGCGTGCAACAGTGTCTACACTGTGCATGACCTGTTACGGCAACTGACAACGAATGATGGATGTCCTGCGTAAGGTAGCGCGACGTTACTCTGCGTAACGCGAACTCTTCATCCTCGCCCCTAAATGAAGCAAAGAAACTCATCTACAATCTGGTGTGCACCCAGAATTTTTCCTTGTGGGGCGAGGGCGGCTGACCCTGAGGATACATATAATTTATGCTTGATTTTAAAAATTATATTGTAAAAATCTTGTTGTAAGAGCAATATAACACTGCTTCAAACTGCATTTATACACATATGAATATAAGTACATGCTCCATGACTCAATCACAGTGTCCTACCTTCTTTTTTTTTTAATTTTATTAATTTATTTTTCAAACTTATACCATACTAGTCATCAGACGACTTCAGTGGCTGATTTCAGCCGTGAGGGGAACCATGTAAAACTTTGGTATCATAATATCTACAGTACATATTTTTTTTTAATTTCGGTTTTGGGGGTTTTGGGTCGCCTGCAGCCCGGCAGACTCCCTTGGGTGCGCCGCTGCCTATAATTAATGTGTTGGGTTCCGAACTTGCAACTACAGGCCTTACGATACTCGCTAGTTACAGCCACTGCAATACGCATCCAGCAGACAACGCGAGTAAAACAGCCTGAGGTCGCGAGATACAAGGGCACACACAGCCTTCAATACGGACAGATACAAGAGTGGACTCTAAAGCAACTTACTGGTATATACTGTATTACACAAAGGTAAATCAATGCCTGTACAGGCCTGGACAGACCCTGAGGGTTCCAGGAGGTTTAGACTCTCAGATTTCAAGACAATCGGCACATGAAAGTGGTAATGTTGTCAGACCTACGTATCGGCAGCCTTTACACCCCAGGAAATATTACTGGTACATATTTCTGTTAGAGTCTGAGTCGACCCTAGGGCCACAGTGCTGCCGGATGGATTAAGTCAATGAAAAATTCCAATGACACCATCGGGAATCGAACCCGCGACCTTCCAGCTTGTAGCGCAGTGCCACCGCGTACTTCCATTGTACTACACAAAAGAGGAAACTATGGTATATGGAAATATAAGAAACAACTGAGAAAACAACACCACAATTCATTACGTAGATATGACATTTTAGGAGTTAAGTAGCAATATTTAGCATATTTTAATATGTTTTAACAGAACAACAAAGGAAAACGTTTTAATCAAGCAGAAAATTAAACACCTTGCTGTAAATAGTTTCCAGCATACAACAGTAACACGTTATTGATTAAATTACAATACGTGTTATGATACACACAAGACTGCGGCCGGGACAGCGTAGTCGGTGTAGCGACTCGCTAAGGGCTGGACGGTCCGCGGATCGAATCCCAGTGCAGGCGAGATTTTCCGCACCCGTCCATACCGGCCGTGGGGCCCATTCAGTGTCCTGTATAATGGGTACCGGGTTTTTCCCGGGGGTAGAGCGGCCGGGGCGTGGATCTAGCCAACCCACCCCCTTCTATCGCCGAAGCTAACGAAAGGGTAGAGCCATACCTCTACTCCCCCTTGGCTCTTAATGGCCTTCATACGGTCCCCTTTTTTACACACAGGACGGCACATTACCAGTATCTAGGACGTACACTAATTTCTACGAACGTAAAACTCTGCAGTATGGTACACCAAGTTGGAGAAAACTAGACACGGCTGACAGCAGAAACGGAGAGTTACGGCATTGCACTTATGAAGACGAATGGACTGCTTGGTCAGCACGTGTTCCAGCACGTACGGGTAGACGCACGTCCGAGGAAGTGTCCAGCTCTTCTTGCGCTTTCTGTACCGACCGCACAAAGCCTTAGCCTCTGCACTGGACAGACAGTGTGGGTGAGAGACCAAACACCTCCATCATTCCCGCGAACACACAAGAATGAGCACCGACTGTGTTTTGGGCTGCTAGTAAAACAAGTGCCAAAAACTACCATTAGCTTCAACATCGGCCTGGAACAACTCGGCTCACAACTGACGCATTTTAGCGGAATTTTATTACTTTTTATGTGTCTTCAGTAAAATATGTCGCAGAAGTTCAAGTTTAGAACTGATGTATTTTGTGATTAAGAACAAGGCATCACGCAGCGTCAGCAATCAATAACCCAGTAATCAGAGTGCCGGAGTCCTCCACGTACCCACACCCATACTCCAACCAGGATTCTAACTCGCGTTTCGAGCTTTCACATACGTTACAGCACTCGGTCACGTGACCAAATTATATCCTAAGGCTCGCTGGCACGTCATCATTATGCATTTATATATTCATTATTATTATTCATTTATATATTATATTATATTATATATTTATATATTCATGTAAAAGGTAAATATTATAGGCCTGGACAGGTCTTTTGGGTTCCAGAAGGTTGAGGCTCCCAGATTTCTAGGCAATCGGCACATGAAGGCGGTAAAGTTGTCAGCCCTACGCACCGGCCGCCTTTACCCCCAGGAAATACTCCTGGTACTATTTTTTTTAGAGGCTGAGACAACCCCACGGCCATAGTGCGGCCAGAAGGATTATATCAATGATAAATTCCAATTACACCACCGCGAATCGAACCCGTGACTTTCCGGCTTATATATTCATGTATTTGTTGCATATCTAACGATACTGCAGGGACCTCAAAATGGAAGGACAGTTAGTAAATATTTTGGAAGGGGTCGTGACGTAACTGAGGCCCTATTTTGGAGAGGAATAGCGTAAAATCATCAGTCAATACACGAACGTAAAGGTTAAACAATTCGGCACCGCCGAAGGTTGTTAGGTGTGAAAGAGCAGTTTGGAATGTTAGAGGGCTACGCAATAACAACGAGCTCCTGCATACAAAATAACCGCCGTGCTCTACAGGGCCAAATAAAACAAATAAAATTTTCTCCCTGCGCACGGCACAAGTGCGTATGGGGAAGCACAGGTATAGCTCCACTCATTCTTAACCTGGGCACTAGATCGAGATAAGTGGTCAGCTTCACGACTCTACCGCTTTACCCTTGGGGAAAGATATCCCAGTACCCATTAAATTGGAGGCTGGATGGGCCCCAGAGCTGGTTTTCATCGTTTTGGAAAAGAGAAAAATGGCTTTCCCCTAGGGGGAATTGAAAACGCAATATCTCGGACATCCAACCCGTAGCTAGTTAGTGACTGCACTGACAGAGATGCCGGCATTTTACCGTCTTTATGACTAGATGTACGCGTGTTTGGCTATGGTCTGTGCCATCATTCGGCGGCGCGCTGTGACAAGAGCAGATCGATGTGCTGGCCAGCCGTGCCCACGAGGTGGTGCTCTCGCGTTCAGTCAGTGTACTGCTCGCGACGGGAAAGGTCCACCGGCGTTCCTCGGCCACCACGGAGCTGCCACTTCATCACAACAGGATTCTCACGTCCTATGGTACTGTCTCATACGATTTCACAGATACTAGTCAACTAGAAATTAGTGGGGATTGTCGGTGCTACTAAAATAATTTATTCTTGTTTTTTAGGGCCATGTTATAAGACCTGGTGTGCCTCATAACACTGGGTGAGTTTTGGCTAAACTATGACGCAAAATTTACCACGGGCTTAAATTTAGTCAGCGTAACTTCATAAGTAGAAAGAGTTAATTGCCTAGAGTGAAGTACAAAACAGTATAACAAGAAGTCGTAACCACCTAAACTAAAATATTGTCGATTGATCTGACATGTCACTGCTCAACGAAGTATCGTTGGTACGACGCGTTCCTTAAAATTACGCTGTGAACGGCGTCTTTGTATGTAATCCAAAGGTGAGGACAATTTAAAGTAACTTCTTGTCACAGTTTCGAGAAGTGTGCCATCTGAAACTCTTGTAACAGTAAAGGCGAATTAAGTGCTCTTAGAGTTTCATTCAGTTACGCTATCAGTAGAAAGATTTCATAGCGTCGATTGTATATGACTGAAATATGAGTGTGGAGCATTAATGGAATAACACTGACAGCAGAAACACAAGTGCTCGGGGAAAAATCGGTCCCAGTGCCACTTTGCCCACAATAAATCCGGGCTTCTGGGGTGAGAAGTCGGCGATTGCATATGACACAAGATTCGAGAAAGAACAAAAGCTTCGCCAATATTAGACGTTTAAATACAAAAATTATCTTTAACTTTATAGAAAATATTCATCCCGTACCGCGTAGTAAACACACTCCGTCTTGGTTATAAAAACCAGCCAGTTAATGCTGTGTAGGGAAATAATCGCTGTTTGTTCTGAGATCCATACAAAACACATAAATACACTGCGTGGGCAGAACATAGACTCTTATAATGCTGAACCACTAAGCTTAGGTGGTTAATACTAAACAGCAGTTTTCATAAATTGAAACCACTGACCCTGCATGTGTGTCTGCTTAATTAAAGCTGTTTCACAGGATATGAAGGACTGTGTTCATGTCCACGGCCACAAAAAATGTACGCGCGCACTTCGACGCAGTTAGCCTGTATGCTGTGAGGTAGGTCAGGGACTGAATAGTGTCACGTCATGTTTCTATTATTTATAGCACTTCTATAGGCGTGAATGAGCTGCAGTACTAAGAACAGTCTATATACATCTTTCCTGAGAAAGTTCTTCTAGAATGCAGTCATTATTCCAGTAATGGTTGTATATTTGTCTGCCGTTGACACACGTCCATAAATACTGCCTTACATATCTAACATAACATATTCTGTGTATACGCACGCATTACCATAAATATTGCCTTGCTCCTCCGCGCTCACCCCAAGCAGTCATAATACAAAACAGCCTGCCACAACATGGCACACATGCTAAGTGTTTTACAGTCAACTAAATGAAGCTAGTGAATTAAGTTCAGCTGATGCCACAAACAACATTCCATCAAACAGCCCAGCAGAGCGGTATCAGTCGCTGTAGCGTTCATAACTCCCTATTAGTTCACCTCGCTACACTTCACCGCTTGTCATCCAAGTGTTATTATCGCACGCTGCCTTTACCACGCAGCAACCTGCCTTTAAATATTTTACCGCAGGTGGATGAGTTCCGTTCGTTAGGCGAACAAGTTTAGACATCTGACGGTGTAAGGGCTCCTATCTCATAACCAGCCAACCAACTGCCTGAAACAGGGTCCTTTTTACAAAGTTATACTTTCTCAGCTAGTCAACAAATTTCACGCGTTCTATAACCCGAAGGTTCATTACCGCGTTCAGAACAGCCCGACCCTTATCTCTGTCGTAGCAAGAGAAGTTAATCCAGTCTTCGCTACTCCATCAGATTCAAGAGCCATTTCAATTTTCAGAGCACCTAACTTCACGAACAGGCCAAAATTAAGGTACATTAAACTGTCAGTTGGACACTGCCAGCGTGTCTTCTAGCGCACGACTGCACACACTTCCTCTCCTCTTCTTGTATGCTTCCGACTGTATAAACAGTTGTGAGTTTGCGTTCGTGTTGCTTTGTATAGCAGAGCTACGTTTAAGTTTGTCAACTCAGAAACAAGTAGGTTATCTCTGGGTACGATCTGACAGCCAGCATTTCCTTCCAACTGTGGCGACGAATAAATCTAAAACATAACAATGACTTGGTCAGCTCTCAGTGACATTACTGAGCAGGAAAGACTCAGTGACTTGGTCAGCTGTCGGTAATAGTATTGAGCAGGAACGACCCAGTGATTTGGTCATCTCTCAGTAATAGCAATGAGCACGACCGACTCAGCGACTTGGTCAGCTCTCGGTAATAGTATTGAGCAGGAAAGACACAGTGCCTTGGTCATC